>JANAVB010013842.1:0-30850 GCA_029216955.1 Iris pallida
TCTTCTTTTTGTTGGTGGGAGATGGTGTGGGCCGAGTTACTTCTGACACCAAGTCTGGATGGACCCACATGACCTCCCCTCGTGAGGTGGTGAGAGGTACTAGACCAGCAGCCTGTTCTCGGGGAGGTGGAAGATTGGTAATCTCTATCATCGCCATAGGGAAGGGGATTACCCCGTCTTGAGTCTCCGTCGGAGGGAAGCTGCCGAATTGTACGGACACCATATGGCTGCCACGGTTAATTCTTCGAAATCGATGGCCAGAGCGTTTGAATCGATGAGGCTTTGGATGTAACATTTCAGTTGGTAGCAGTCATGTGTAGCGTAGTGTACATAACGGTGGTAATGGCAGAACTTTGGGTTCTTTAGATCAGCCGGCCGAGGCTCCCGTCTTGGTGGAGGGAGCTGAATTCTATCCCCTTGTATGAGCATGTCCAAGATAGGCTTGACGTGGCCGTCTTCAAAAGAGTAAGTGACTTGAGGCCATTGTTTGTCTACGGGCTTCGGCTCAGGTTTTTGTGCTGTATCGGCCACCATAGCCTACTTTCCCTTGCTGTCCCGATTGTTGGAGGGGTTACCCCTATTATCGTTGTTGGGACGCTTGCCCTTGTTTTCTCCTTCCGAGATGTGCAATCCCAGTTGGCGAGCCTTCTTTAGTCGTTCTTCGGCGCTTGTGGCGCTGATGATGAATGCCTTCCAATCTTTGAATTGACTTTCGCCCATCCAGAGACTGATTGTTGGAAGCAGTCTCTTTTGGCAAATTTCAATCAAAGAGGAATCTGGATTTCCGGAAGGTAGCTTCATGGCGGTCTGGCGGAACCGCTCGATGTAGTTCCTTGTCAACTCCTTCTCCCCTTGGACGACGTCCATGAGAGTGGACATAGTGACGTCCTGTCCTACTTCGTAGAATCGCTCCAAGAACAGGCGCTTGAAGCCGGTAAAGGAGTGGATGCAGTTGTCCGGTAGATTGCGGTACCAATCGAAGGCGACTCCTTCCAACGCCCTAATGAATAATCGTGTGAGGATAGCATCATCATGGGGCAGATGGTCGGTGGTGACCTCGAAGTAAGTGATGTACCGACTTGCTGAGGTTTTGCCATCATACGGGTTGATGTTGAACGGCTTATATCTTGGTGGGAATGGAACATCCCTCCATTCAGCAGGGTATGGTTGTCGTATTCTGAGATCTTGAGCATTTTCTCGGGCATGGAACATGGCTCAGAGCTCCTGGACCTCTCTCCTTACTTCTCGTGTCTCATCTGTCGCGGTAGGGGCTGTTATTTCGGGAGGATTATTGCCCGGGTTTGGTGCCGCTGAGTTCGAATCTACATTGACCGCGGGGCCCGTGCTTGTTTGACCAGGCGTTCCTCCTTGTAGAGTAGGCAGGGCCGCTTTAATCTCGTCTACAGACTTGACCAAAGCAAGTAATATGGCTTCGAGATTGTCGATGCGCTGGCGATCATTGGAACCACCTTGATTGCTGTCCGTCATGAAAACCGTCCTTACATGAGGAGGGATGGAAGGAACGGTGGAGGATGTGCCCTCCGAGTCGTACCCATGCACCGAGAAGTCATCGGAATATGTAGGAATGTTCTCTTCGGGCTCGGACTCGGAGGGAACGGTATCCCCAGCTTCAGAGCTTGCTTCGTCTTGAGAGTTACGGATGTCCTCGGAGACATCAGCGTCTGTTGCACCTGATGGAAGAGTTGTTTGTCCGGGCTCGGCTCCTTGAAACATCGGATTATTACGGATGTTCAGAGGAGTGCTACCCCCAGTTCCCTCAACCCCCAGCGATGTGGATGATGAATTTCCCATTGCGGTAGATTTGATCTTTGGACGGGTGTGTTGGAATACACCGGTAGAGGACAACCGTTTAGACGATAGTTTCTTAGCTGTAGTGGTTGATATCTTGGGACTGGAGATACTTGTCTTTTTCCCTCTCCCTTCGGCGGGGACCTTTTGAGCGGAATTGCAGGAGACAACAGGAGGTGCCTCATCTTCTGAGCTCGGATGCTGTATCCTTTGGAAGACAGACGGCCGATCTTCCGTCACTGCCGCGTTGTTGCAGCAGCAGTTGACGATGATTTGGGTGCAGCGATGTCCAAGCGAGGACTCTTTGCACGCCGACACTCCTCCTCTTTCCTTGCGTTTGTGGAGGATCGCCTCCCGCGGGTCAGAGGAACCACTCTGTCTGTTTGTCGCCGGGGGCTGGACTCGAGAGGTTGTATACAACTTCCCATTCGAGGCCCGTATGATAGTCAACGGGACGCCGCGCTAGTCAGAGGTTGGGATAGCTGACTGGGCCTGATGAGCCCGCGCTGCCCTAGACTTCCTCTTTTAGCACTTGTGGGTGCGTAATAGGAGGAGTCCAAGTTGGATACCACAGAATCTGGCTTATCATCGAGAGAACCATCAGGGTCAGGACCGCATGAGAGACGGTCGAAGACTGATCGAGAGAAGCGTGAAACGGATGCTATACGGCTAGAGTTGGGTACCGTGCAGGCTATCTGCATGCGGTTGTCTTCTACCGTCGGATGAATTATTTTTATGCGGCTAGGAGTCACGACCGTACAGGCTGGCCGCATGCGGTTTGCACTTGTGGCCGCATGGGTTTTCTGCAAGTGATTCACTCCCATAGCCGCACGAGTTTCATCCGTGTAGTTGGCAACTGTAGCCGCATAAGCTATGCGACTGACAGATATGGCCGCATGAGTTTTCTTCATGCGGCCGGAGGATATAGCCGCATGAGCTTTCTCCCTGCGGCTGATACCCTTATACGGCTCGAATCTCATAGAGTTTCTCTTTGCCCCTGCAAGTCCAGCATCACAGTATTTTCTTCTGCCGGACTTGGGGACAGCCGAGTTATCTACGATCTGAAGTGGGGCCGCAGGGGAATCTTGCTCGCCGTCTTGAACAACAGAGGGTGTCTCCGCAAGAGCTTCAGTAGGAACGAAGGATCGGGGTCTCCACTCCTTACGGGCCTTCTTCGTGCGGGCTCGCTTCTGGACCGGGCTAGTGCTCTTGTCGGAGAGCATTTCTTCGAACGCCTGTTGGTCGAACCGGGCGACCATCTTTTGTTGTGTGGAGCCAAGCTTGGCTGCATCCGATTGCATCACCAACTCCTCAGCCGTGGAGAAGTTATTTCCCAGCCGAGTCGCCATCGTGTTTGCCATGAAATATAAAAGAACAGAACAATTATCGGAGGACCGGACTTTTACTTCACGTTACAAACTCGCTTATACAAAGAAAGCCTAGGGACGAAAACCTAGGTACAACAGTCTAAGTACAATTATTTATTTTAGATTCTGGGGAGTGACGATAGAGGCTCGGGAAGGCGACGGCAGCCCTGCCTTATTCCTTGGACGATCGGTATGCAGCCTTGGCTCCTTGTGAAAAGATGGTTGGCGTTGATGAAGAAATGCTCTTCTTGCTCCTTTGTTGCTCTTCTGGCTTCTCTCTCTCTTTCTGTATGTGTGTATTCTCTCTGTGACTATGGGAGGAAGTCTCTATGTATATACGTATGTCTCTCTGAGGTTGTATATATTTTGCAAGGAAATGGCACCTGCTATTTATAATAGTGGGATATCATCATTAGGGTTGCCAATGATTACATCTTGGAGATGGCGGCGGCCTGGGTATTGGTCAATCTAGGCCGTTCGTTTCTTATTGTGACGAATCCGAGCCATTAGGTGTAGATTACACCAAATCCCATTAGCAATTAATGCTCATTGGAATAAATCTTCCTTATAATGATCTTCTGGTATCTGCGAATAAATTAGATCTATTCTTCTGCCACGTGTCCCAGATTATTGGGATTTGACCCAATCTTTAATGGCAGCAAATCTGAGGAATTAATCGGTTTAGGACACGTGTCCTAGGAGCTGCTGGGGGATCTGGACCGCATGACGAGTGAGCCGCATATGAATTTGAGCCGCATATGGTTAAGCCCACGTGTCAGGGCTGCCTGGGCAGTGGCCCTTACTTGAGCCCTCGAACCACAGGAGAGTAATCCTTGTGGGCCGCATAGGTACATATTCGCCTGAGCCGTATGGACATGATCCTCTCGAACCGCATGAGAAGTCCTCGCTCGAGCCGTATGAGGCTTTCTTGGCCTGAGCCGCATAGGACAGATTCACTCTGAACCGTATGAGAAGTTCTTTGTTCGAGCCGCATGAGGCTTTCTTGGCCTGAGCCGTATAGGACAGATTCACTCTGAACCGCATGAGAAGTTCTTTGCTCGAGCCGCATGAGACTTTCTTGACCTGAGCCGCATAGGATTCATTCTGAACCGCATGAGAAGTGAGCCGCATACGAACGCCCACGTGGCAAGACCACGTGGCATTTTTATGGCTCTCGGAGGATTTGTGTCAGAGATCTCTTTTCTCTTCCCTAGAGATTCATCATTATGACAGAGTCATAATTACCTGCTTTTTGTGTCAGGACTGTCAACTTTTCAGAGGGGTCAGCCGTCAAAACAATTAATGCAGCATGGGTCGGAAGGGAGCACTGTCAGGCCACGTGTCTTCTGAGCCGCATGGAATGCCTCGGGCCGCATAGCTCCTTATGCCGCATGACTCCCTGAGCCGCATGAGTTTTCTGAGCCGCATGGATCTTTCCTGGCCGCATGAGTCATTTTCTTTAGTATTTTCCATGCTTCTACAAAAGAAAGCTGCTGGAACTGCTCCTCTAGGTGATCCAATCTCCAATGTCCTAACTGCTGGTGCTGGTGCTGACGACTGGGTAGAATATCCCCTCTGAATGTGAGACCTCTTCTGACCTCTGACTCTATCAACGATCCTCTGCGAGGTGTACTCATGCCTCCTCGCCGCCCTCATCACTGCATCAAAAGTCTGGAACTCATGCTGCTCAACTGCCAGAATGATCTCCAGATGAAGTCCCTGTTGGAACCTCCTCGCCCGATCTAATTCGGTCGCCACTAAGGAAGCGGCAAACCGACTAAGCCTGCTAAACTCTGCCGCATAGCCGTCGATGGTCCTGCTCATCTGCCGTAAGCCAATGAACCTCTGCTGCAGATCATAACGTGACATCGCATCAAAATAGCGAGTCTGAAACCTCTCGCTAAAATCTGCCCAAGCTATCGATGCCACAAGAGACACTTCATGAGTCGCCCACCAGTCGCGGTCCAAATCCAAGAGCAGCAACCTGACAACTGCCACACGCTCCCTAACCAGAATCCCTGCCGCCTCCAGAATGGCCTCAGTATCCTGAAGCCACACATCAGACGCAATAGAATCCTCTGTACCATAGAAGTACGGGGGATGAAGACGCCTGAAGCTGCTCACAGAATTGTAGACCTGAGCACCACCCCTCTCCAAAGCCGTCTGGACAGAGTGGGTAAGAACATCGCTCTGGCGCTGCTGCGATGCCATAAAACCACTCAAAACATCCACCAGTGCTCGAACAACACCCTCTGGCTGCTCTAGCTGAACTGGTACTACTGGCTGAACAGGAGGAACTAGCGACTCTGCCCTTCGGTCTACTCTAGACTCTGCTCCCAAATGCTGAGGATGCTCCTCCCGAACTGGAAGAACTGGCAGAAGCTGACCCACCATAGTTGGAATACGAATAATCTGATCGGAAGGACCAGGAACTGTGCCCCTGAAAGTTTAAGGACACAAGGATCAGGTCGAGGGAACAGGAAGGATCAACGATCAAAGCAGATATCAGGTCAAATATCAAAGGTAGAGAGTAATACGAAGGATATTAATGGAGAAAAAATTGTGACTGAGATAACTACCAGCAACCCCCATATATCTGATAAATCAGACCTGCATGGGCTACCACTAAAACCTATATCACGCCCCAGAACCAGAATACTGGCAAGTAGGGACGGACAAGGCCAGCTACGTATACCAAAGTACTCCAGTACTTCGAAACAACGTATAAGTTGTATAGATGGGGGTCACTGGTACAAACCAACAGTCAATCCTAGGTCACATGATCCTAGATATCTCAGTCTTAAACAAGAAGTAAAGTACAAGAATATGATCATCATGTATATAAGATAGTAAAGCGTTCCAAACCATAATATATAGATGATCATGAAGCTCGTAATACAAAATGAAGAACTAGCAAGACTAAGTAATACATGATCAGCTCTAGTTGCAGTCTAGAAATATAACATCATGTCTAAGCCCGTAGGCCAAATGTCAAGTCCAAAACACGAGCAAAACACGTGCTCGGTGGCTAAATGCCTCAAAAGAATATGTATAGAAGAGAGTGGGTAAGAGAAAGAACACCCACTCAAGTTCCCTGGTGCTCCGGATGGTCACCATCGAGAGAAAGGTCCAAAAGATCCTCGGGCTCCTCAACTAGATCTGGTCAATACAAAATCAGTAGGGTCAGACCCCCAATAGCAAGTACCATAAAGGAAGCCAAACTATGAACTAAAACCAGCATGCAATTCATAGCAACGGATAGAGACAGAAATAAGTAAAAACAAATCGAGACTCGTGCGCTACCAATGCATTTATCCCGAGAATAGGAAAGATAATGAGTAAAGCAACATGTAGCATAAGGTAAAGGACATGTGACAGAATGTAAACTGTGTACATGTAAGGAAAAGGAAGCATGTGAACATGAAAGATAAACTAGACATGTGAGCATGTTAAGTAGTCGGAACATGTGAGCATGTTAGATAACTGGAACATGTAAGATAACTGGAACATGTGAGCATGTTAGTAACTGGAATATGTGAGCATGTTATGTAACTGGAACATGTGAGCATGTTATGTAACTGGAGCATGTGAGCATATGGTGAAGCCGAGCATGTAGTAGAAAGAATAGTATGTAAGGAATGACAGGAAGCTAAGTACTACAATAAGATAAACTGGAGCAAGACTAGACTAGACAAGAATGAACTCAATCCATCAATCACGGCCAAGCAATGATTATGACTTGATACTTTAGCTAACTAGGGTTGTCACAATCCTAATTACTAACAAATGCAAGTCTGAGAATTCCAAGTCCAGCACCTGCCTGCTACTACCTGAATGGTCCAAGCCAAAAAGAAAATAAGTATAGCAGACACACTGCAGTAAGATACATGTGTCCTAAAGAGGTGCCCCACTCGATGGTGTGCTGGAAGAGTGCTCATCATGACAGATAGCTCCAAATCCCAAGGATATATATATAATGCCAAGACCAAAGGGGCAACAGGTAACTGAAAATTCTCAATGATCTAAGTAATCAAGCTAGTTGTTTAGTCCTTAACATTTTCTTGTTGGATTTCGGATGTGGAATTCCGCAGAATCCATCATAGACATGAGACATGCAAGACTGGACAAGACAAGCAAGATTGTGCACTACAACAAGCCACAACAAGACATGATAATATCAAGACAATAGTGCGCTACGACGAGCCACTATCAAGGAGCAAGACATGTACTGGAATCAAGAGTGCGCCATGACAGGCCACTATCATATAAGCAAAGAAAGACATGTACAAGAGTGCACCACGATGGGTCACTATCTAGTAGACAAAGAAGGCATGGCAATAATTATCATAGCTTATAAGAAAGAATCTATCAAAGACATATCATGGCATGTGGGAAATAATAATTAAAGCTAAGTACATTTCATAGAAAATGATTGAA
Source organism: Iris pallida (assembly GCA_029216955.1). Classification (NCBI taxonomy): domain Eukaryota; kingdom Viridiplantae; phylum Streptophyta; class Magnoliopsida; order Asparagales; family Iridaceae; genus Iris; species Iris pallida. The sequence continues at coordinate 7,614 of JANAVB010013842.1, forward strand.
CATGTGCTAGTGTCAAGTGTATATAGGGTGTACAATCATTCTCTAACTATGCAAGATCATCTAATCATGTTAAGAAATCATTACAATCAAAGAAAATATCAAAAATGGACAGAAACGGGCAAAAACAGACTAAAACAGCATAAAACGGCATACTGGCGGTATACTGCGGCATACCGACGGTACATCGGCCTAAAGACAGAAAATTTCTGGTGCAAAAAATGGCATACCGGCGGTATACCGTTTTTTCCAAACAGCGACAAAATCCAGATTTTTGTCAAAACTTGTTTCGGCCATAAAAACTTCGTTTTAAATTGAAATTTGGATTTTTAAAAGTCAAAATTACATAGAATTGAATTTTCTACAATATGGAACTATTAGATTTCAAAAATTCAAAGATTTGATAGATCAATATCTCGAAATACTTCCAAAATAGGTTTTCGGGGCACCGAAACGGGTTTCGATTACCACCAAACTCAAAATCCATGATATACAAACTAGGTGAGGGCCTCATATATGTATATGTGACCAAGATACATGATAGTAACACTAGTATCACTCTTGATACCAAGTTTTCTACTAAGTCCATATTGGGTTTTAACAGAAAATCAAAACCTTGCTTAAACAAGTTTTGATGCATATATACGAGAATCATAAGGAAAAACAAATTTTACAAAATGCGTTTAAAGCAATTCTAAGTATTTACTACCAAGGGAAATAAAATGACAACAAAAATATTTTTGTTCAAGATTTGGCAAGATGTACTTGCCTAGGTTAAGCTCCAAGCCTAATCTTCTACTCCACCACCAAGAGGGGTACGAAACCACACTCTAGGCCTCAAGGCCAAGCTCTTAGAAAGCTCTAAGGAGGAGAGAAGGAAAGAATAAATGAAAAAAGAGTAAAGAGAATGAAAAGAGAGGAGAGAGAAAGTGAAATGCTATATATAGAAGTGGAAATTAATCTTAGCCGTTGGATCATGATCCATGTGAAAGTCTAGGTCAATCATGGCCATTCAAACCAAACCAATTATCCATTGGATAATAGAGTGCATCTACAATATTCACGAAAATATATAAACACTATTCACGAAAATATCTGAAACACTATTCATGAAAATATTCGAAACACTATTCATAAAAATATCAAAAACCGAAAATATCTAAAGTGTAGAAAATATGTCCGGGGTCGGTATACGCCGGTATACTGGCGGTATGCCGATCAAGGAGAAAACCTATAATTTTGGGGAAAATTTAAAGCATTCCGGAAACCAAAAAAATATGAAATACTGTACAAAATACGTATCCGTATATAAATACCAATACTGTGAGACGAGTATCACATTCGGATTGACGAGGAGGACGTCTTCGCCTTCAGAAGGAGGATCGACAGGGGCTTGACTACCCTCAGCTTCCTCCAAGATCTTCTTTCTCCCCTGAGTGCCTTCAAACACTCCAAAGGACGGGATAGTCGTCTTGGTTTTCCTCGGCTGGCTTTTGGATGAGGACGAGTAATTACCAGTCGCCATTCGGATTGACGAGGAGTTAGTGATTACATTGCATGAAGCAACCATTAGTTCTGGTTCCTCTTCAATTGACACCTTCTTTCCGAGGCGATGTCGGAGGGGTATTGATGATTGCAGTCGCTGGAACACCGACTGCCTTACTGGTGGGACTACTATTTTACAACAATAGTTGATGGTGACTACAGCACAGGTGTACCCTGTGAAGGGCGTATTGTGCTTATCAGTCGACTCTCCTGATCGGCGCTTGTGACTGATCACATTACGTAAATCATTGGAGAGGAGTGCCACCTTCGTACCCCCATCAGGCGCATGGCTAGGCCAAGCGCCGGGGTGGTCAGGTGAATGCTGCGCCCCCTGATCCAACACAAAACATGCACTCAGATCAGTAGTGGGGGAACAACATTTACAGTGACTTGAACGAACCTCAGATGCACAACCAATGGAGGCGCGGGAGTTCAAGACCACAGGGTTTTCCTTGCTCGACTTGGTTGCGAATGCAACAGATGCGCCCAAGTGAGGCAAGGACTTTAAAGGTTGGCTTGTTTCTGGCACAGAAGCACCCGAGTCGACCTTATACAGCTTACCATCAGCATCGTTCATGATTATGAGCACATGCTTCTGGTTTTTTGCCGGCATAGCACGTTTGAGGTATATGGCCCGTACTGCCTTGGACTTCTTCGTACCAGCCTGCTGGGGTGTATAGTACTCAGAGTCCAAATTTTCCTTACCATGACAGCGAGTGAGTCTGTCAAAGACAGAGGCCTTCTGTGGCGCATCGGAGGTGATGCGCAGGGCATTAGCTGCGTCCTTGCTGCGTTGGCACATCTTCCTTATCTGAGAAAGAGATGGCTGGGGAATGTGGTCAGCACCACGCTTTTCCGAGAGATACGCTGCACCGGTGGGCACATCCTGGCTGCTGAGGTCATCAGCGAGAAGGATGGACTGCATCAGCGCATCCCCTTCAGTGGTGGTGCTAGGGGCCTCGACCTTGCGCACCCAGACTTGGTGATTCTTTTTCGGCTTTGGCAGCCGCTTCGAAGGACTTGCGCTGCATTCAGAGATGAACTCCTCATACGCCTGTTGATTGAGGCGTACGACCAGCGTCTTATGGAAGGAGCCCACCTTCACGTCGTCGGATTGTGACACAGCTTTCTCGGTGGAGGAGAAAGAGGTCCCCAGCAGAGTCGCAAGCTTGTTTGCTATTAAAATCTTTTGATTTCAATTTCAATTACAAACAGAACAGTGTTACAATGTAGAACTTAGATGTAGTCCTAGGAGTACACTTTTGTTTATCTGGGTCCCTTGTGCCGATGGAGCGAGTGGTAATGCGTTGACTTCGTTGACGATCTGACGACTGTTATCGGTTCTCTGAAGGTCTGAGTTGCTCTGGGTGCTGGAGCTTCGGAGAGGAAGGAGACGTTGAGTGTCTGTATCTGCCTCTCTGTGTGTGTGTTCATAGGTTTGTAGCTGTGGAAGAAGGAAATGATCCCTCTATTTATAGTTTGTAGGCTAGCTGCTCATGCGTGCATATGTAGGATGCGCCTATTTGTGGGGATGCCACGTGGTGATTGCTGATGGAGGCACATGGGCAATGCGCTCTAGTTGAGGAGTTGAACCCTTCCTGTTGCCTTTGTGGGCTGCAGCCGAGCTGACATGTAGCAGTGGAGAGAATCTTTCAGTTGCTGAGATCTTGGATGATTAGCACCCCTTCATAGGCTGAATCGAGTCATAGGACACGTGTCGTAGGTCCATAGCTCAAAGATCTCGGATTTGGTGGAGAGTAATCTGATCGAATACGCTTGGGATTAGGCGTATGAGAAGACTTTGGCTTGTAACCTTTAGGAGTCACGAACCAGTCTGGGCGCACGGCTTTTGAGGCGCATGCGAGTCTTCAGGTGCGACTTGACCTCTGTCTTTAGGGATCAGAGGAAGGTCTGAGGCGCATGGCTCTTGAAGCGAATGTAGAGTTTTGGACGCATGGCTGCAGAGGCGCATGTGAATGGTTTGGCGGCCACGTGGCTTGTAACCGCCGGAAGAGATTAATGATGACGTTAACGTCGACGACGCTTCATCTTCTAAAAAGCTGCCAACTATTCAGTCCTTGGGGGACATGCTGCCAACTATGTCACTTTGGCATTAATTGTTTGATGGGGTGATGCATTGATTGGGAGCACGGGTCCATGTTGATTAGGACGCATGGATCTGTGCTTTGTTGGGCGCATCCATACGGGACGCTTGGTGCTGATGATGCATCCTTATTGGTATGTCTGTTGAGTTCTTCGGGTCATTTAATGACTCTCTGACTTAGCTAAATTCGAAGAGGCAAATTCATCATCATAAATACAAGTTCATTGCACTAACTTCGGGAAGGTTGCCACTTGGCGCATGGGTTTAATTTGCCCTGGCCTATAAATAACAACATTTTGAGAGAGTTTTGTTGTCTCTCCCTTGACTTCTCGACGAAGATGGATTCGACTGATCCTCCTTCTTGGTAAGACGTTGTACTGTGGGTGATGGTTCTCCTTGTTCGAAGAAGCTTTGACGGTGAACTCCTTCAGAAGACAAGAGCCCCAGGCTGGTAGATGTGCATGTGCATTGACGAGGAAGTGATTCACTCTGACGGGGCAGAGTGATGCGCTGGGATACGCCGGGCTGAGATGACGTGGCTAGCTGAGACATCTGAATGATGGGCCTAATTGAGAGTAGGCTGTTACAAAGTCTTCAATTGGAATCATGTTTCTGAGACGATGTCGGACAGGCACAGCATGTTGCAACTGCTGAAACACAGACTGCCTTGGTGGTGGAGCCACTGTCTTGCGGCAGCAGCAGTTGATGGCGACCGTAGCACAAGTATGTCCCGTAAGGGGCGAGTTGTGCATGATGGTCGTCTTTCCCGATCTACGTCTGTGAGTGATCACATTACGTAAATCATATGAGAAGATGTTGACACTCGTATCCTCTTCTGGTGCATGGCAAAACCAAGCGTCATGGTGAGTGTATGAGTGACACTCATACCCTAATCAGGCGCATGGCAAAGCCAAGCGTCAGGGTGAGTGTATGAATGACACTCGTACCCTAATCAGGCGCATGGCAAAGCCAAGCGTCAGGGTGAGTGTATGAATGACACTCGTACCCTAATCAGGCGCATGGCAAAGCCAAGCGTCAGGGTGAGTGTATGAATGACACTCGTACCCTAATCAGGCGCATGGCAAAGCCAAGCGTCAGGGTGAGTGTATGAATGACACTCGTACCCTAATCAGGCACATGGCAAAGCCAAGCGTCAGGGTGAGTGTATGAGTGATGTGCCACCTATACACCCCCATCAGACATATGGCAAGGCCAAGCGCCGGGGTGATCAAGTGAATGTTGTGCCACTTTGTACAACTTACTATAAGCAGCGCGCATGATTGTGAGCGCATGCTTCTGGTTTGCCGTTGGCATAGCACGTTTGAGGCGCATGGCCCGTGCCGCCTTGAAGTTCTTCGTACTAGCCCGCGAAGGCGCATAGTACTCAGAATCCAACTTTTTCTTTCCTTGACAGCGAGTGAAACTCAGAATCCAACTTTTTCTTGCCTTGACAGCGAGTGAAGAACTTGCAGCCAACCTAGAAGAAGAGAAGAACTACTACAACTTTTTGTGGCTCGAACGGGCTCCCTGGATAATGGGCTCCCTTTTCTTTATTTATTTTGGTGACATAATGTTTGCTTTCTCCGATGCCTGCAAAGAAGAACCTTCAGATAATGTTTCGAGAATAACACTGGGGCTTGTCGTCAAAGAACTTACCCCCGTATCACTACCCCTTTCCTCGACGGCAGGCCCACGAAACCTAGCCGCAACTCGCTTCTGGAAACGAGGCCTATCGGTGACAGTGGGTCCAGGTATGTTTTACTTACACGGAGGGTTCGGTATAGGGGAAGGCGTGCGTGTCACCAAAGAACTTACAGAGGGATGAAAATCTTTAGAGTTATCCTCCTCCTCCTCCGTGTCGTCAGAGTCAGAATCGAAAGCTTTCCTCTTCCCCTTCAACGTCCTCTTGTGAGATTCCCTCTGTCGCTCCTCCAATTTGGTACCAACAATAAAATTGGTACATGGATCAAAGTCGCTGGGGGGCGCGTTCACGGACACATGACGAAGGGACGCCATATACGAGATATGCCTCGAAGTTCTAGCGCCAGGCAGGATAAAGCTAGCTTGGGTGTGGGTCGTCGAATAATAGTGCCAGGCCCGAATACCATCCAAGACGCTTCCCTCAAAATCCAGGCAGGGATTAGGGTTGTTCAAATATAATTGACTATACCCAAATTGTCGAGAGTATCGGCTGGGTAAGTATGGCTCCAAGTATACAATGTTGCGGTTGCGGTACACCAAATGTGAGGGGCGGATACTCTGCAACCAGCGAAATAACTTTTCGGACAGGGCCTGAGGCACAGCAGCGCTATCGAGGTGAATGTGTCCCATCTCTTCATCAGTAAAAGATGGGACCGACACAAAAAAGGAATATTTGTCCACCCGCGCAAGAGCGGCTCGGCAGTCAGGAAAGGTGGTATAGTTCCAGGGCATGTCGCGATAGTGATAGATGAAGGCATCATCACTTGTCGCATTACCCTCCGGGCCAGGTCGCATCAGAGAGGGGCAATGCAGCAGCAGCCATCCCATTAAATAATGGTACGGCAGCTCAATTCTGTTGAAGGCTTTCTTAAATTCACGAGCAATAACTTTTGACGTAAAAATATGAAGACCTCGATGAATGCTTCACACCATAGCTGGAAGCATAGCCAACTTGCCTCCGAAGACCAGCTTCACCGCCAGAAGGATCAAGTTGTGGCTGATCCTCTCAATTGAACCAGAGCCCCCCGAGACGACACAAATCCTCAGCCATATCATCAGGTACCCGACCAGAATGGCCTTAGCAGACAGAGGTTGGGTATCATGATAAAAATAGCTGAAAGTGTCGCTCAGACTTTCGAACCTGTCACCAGCAGCCCAGACCCTCTTGGTGCTTCGCACCTGAGCACTCACTCTTTCCTGAGTCTGGAGACTCCTAATGACAACCCGACCAGACGCGCTAAGGTCAAAAAGGTAACCGATCCAAGCCTTGGTATGAGGAAGGTTCCCATCTTAGCTTTTGTCCTTCTTCTTGGATATTTGTTGACAGGTGCTATGGTGACATAGCACTTCCTGGTATACGACAAGGAATCCGGGAACTGTCGCTCCAGTTCCTCAAACTCTTCGTCTTCATCTCCCCAGGGCAATTAAGACACATTATGCATCTCGTGAAGAGCAAGCCCCATCTCTCTCTCGGGAGTAAAGAAGGTCCCAGTCCGACAGTTGTACATCTCGAAAATTGCTATAAACAACTTCGGATTCATAAACAAGCCATAGCAGGAGCCCCTAACAGCGTAATAGAGGCCGGTCGTGCCGTAGGGTGTCCTCATACTCCGCCAAGATCCAAGAGGTCATATTGACCCATAGAGGAGAACGGTGAAGCCAGTTCAATAGCGACAACCTGCCTTAAGGGTATGACCCTTTACGAGCAATCTGATTCAAAAAAGTGTCGGCCTCGGAGAATCGGATGTTGGGCCTCAGTTCGCTAATGAAACTGCCAGGAGCCAGCCCAACGACAGAGTAGCTCATTGTCTCCTTTACTGCAACCACTGACCGCGTAGGATTATTAAAACAGATATGGCCCACGAAGACTCCATGTTGATCTAGAGTTAGGGAACCCGATATCTTTCTCTCAAGAGGCATCATATTGAAATCTGATAGGGGAAAGTGGCACTCCATTAGGGGTATGTGAATCGCTTCCCCCTGAAAATAGATGTTCCAACTCTCAGATACCTCTATAACGCTCGGGTCCGAAAGAGCCAGGGCATCCCCGAACAGAAACATAAGCTTCAGATGAGTGTCACTCAGCTGCCCAGAGTTCATCATGCTAAGTAAGTAGAAGAAGGATTGGCCTCTGATCTCCCTCAATTTGTCTTCAAGTTGACCTTGGGTGATCTGAGTCGACACATCTTGGACTATATGGTCAAATCTAGCACCCAAGGCAGACTGAGCATATCCTATCAGAACCTCTCCTGAAGGAGCCGTAGGCAAGGTCACTGCAAAGATCAAAGAAAGAAGACAGTCAGAAGAAAATATAAATGAATCGGTTTTTTAAGATATACGTAGAGCCTATGTGGCTCAGTTATGAAGTGAGCATATGCGGCTCAAATCAAGTAACACATGCGGCCTAGGTAAGCAGAACATATGCGGCCCAGATATAGGGAGGATCCATGCGGCTCAGTCATATGACGCCTATGCGGCCCAGATACAGACAGGGTACATGTTGCATGTGCTCTGATACTTATGTGGCTCGGTCCATGCGACCCAGTCACACAGAGCACATGCGGCACATGCCCCATGGAGATCAACTGTGCACTAAAGACATTGAAGCCATGGCACGTGGTCAGACCCACGCATAAAACATGCGACATGGCTATTTTCGAGTGATCATTCTCCCTCCTTACCCTTGATAGGAGGTTGAACGTCTGGGTTGAAAGAGGGTGACTTCTCAGAAGCGGGCCCCTTCCCTTTGTCGGCGACGCTAGTGGCTTTAGAAGCTTTGGAGGCCATGGCTAGTCGGAGAAGATGAAGAAAATGCAGGAAAAAGAATAAAAATCGAAAGAGAGCAGAAGAAATTCTCTCTCTGTCACACGGCCTGTACTTACAGGCTAACAAAAAGTGGAAACGGATAGGCACCGCTTTGATTATCGTGCCATTAAAGATAATGATGACCTCTTTGGATTTTATCTTTAGTAACCGTCATCTTTATCTCGAAAAGAGAGCCCAAATTTAAAAAGCAAATTCGAGCATTAAATGCGATAGTGACAGCTGGACAGAGTCTTTATGCGGCTCAAATTTTCCTGCAGACCAAAATCTTCCTGCGGCTCGAAGCTTCCCTGTCGCGCCCCGCTCCCAGAATTATGGCGAGCTGGGTACGTAACATCATCCCCAGGCTACGCGACATACGAATACGCCAGTACCCATATTCGCGATTGTCACCCATAAGGTTCGTGCATTGGTAAAAGCAGGTCATAACTTACATAAATTTAAGTCAGCAATAATCTAAAACTAAAACATTCTAACTAATTGAACATGAACATAACTATTTCTACCCAGTACAATTTTGAGCCCAACTATAAATAATACAATTATACCTTAAACAAGTAGAGAAAAAGAATTCTTGTTCCAACTTGAACGTCTTCAATGGTATCATCACGTCCTTGATCTCCAGTTGTCCTTCAGTACCTGATAGCGGCTTCACTTGGTACACTGCTACAAAACCTAGTGAACAATACTAGGTCGTTTAGAAACGACAAGCAAGTCCTCGGCCAAAAAGGTTAAGAAAAAGAGATATGAAATGAAAACGAGACATAATAGTTTTGTAAGGTAATTTTCATTGAAAACATGTATCATATTAATGTATGAGTGTCATGTTCCTTTTATATAGATAGGCGTCATGAATTGAAATGCAAAAAGGGAATTAAATCTAACATGGAATGCAATATTGGAGAACAACCCATGAATAATCATCTAAATGATTTACCATTAACAATTCTGTTAACCTGGGATCAGGTTGTGAATTCGGCGGCACGGTGCTTAGTATCCAGCCTGGAGCCTCCCTTGGGCTTAACAATCACCTATTCGATATTACTGTCGAAATAAATGTCATAATCTGGAGCCTCCCTTGGGCTTAGTTTGCCTCCCTTGAGCAAACGAAAATAAGAGCCTCCCTTGGGCTTAGTTTGCCTCCCTTGAGCAAACGAAAATACGTGAGCTAAGCCTCACAAACTCGATTCACATGGCCTTACAAACGAGTGGAAAATTTACTGATCGCCTTTTTAATTTTAATTATGTTATGGGACTATTTAGGAATATTCAGGTTGTTCTCTCCCGTCCAATACTTCCTAGCTATTTCTAAGTACCTTTCCTAAATGACTTTAGATCTTAGGGAATAACACAATTTTTTCTGAAAATCGGGAATTTGACTATCCCTTGAATTTTCCAAAAAATTCGACATAGTCTCCTTTGTATTTAGAGACTCCAAAAATTCACAAGAGACAAATATATTATATAATTAAAATTCGGGTTCGTCGACCCCTTCGATGGAGCAACTCTCAACACCGGAACTACGCAGGTATATATCGGGTTCGCCGACCCCTTCGGTGGAGCAACTCTCAACACCGGAACCTCACAAAACAAAATAAAAGTACAATTTTTAAAGTTTTCTTACCTTTGCAAGCAAGCAAGCAAACTATTTTGGATTATTAGCAGTTGCTCTTTCCTAAATGTTATCCAAGCTCAATAAAACACAATTATTAGCAACATAGTAATATCAACATATAACTTTCAATTCTATATTTTAATTACAGATTCCAGTCCTAGTGCAAAAATATGAAGTAAGGGAACTGGAAAAAAAAAAAAATCAAGAAACCAAAGATACAGGTAGAGGTAAATTAGCTCAGTGAAGAAAAAGGAAAATGGAAAGAAGATGAATCAAAATTATGTTTTTCATAAAAGTAATATTTTCAAAGGACATTTTGTTCACAAATTAATCTTTCATGTAAGATCTTCTCTGAGATGCATGGTTCTTGTACCCTAAAGAACATAGATTTTGCATGTGTTAAGCATTAACTCTAGCTATTCAACATATATTTGTACACAAATAACATTGTCTTCTTATTAGATTTGATAATACTGGATAGAATCCCCAGATATTGATATTTGGATTTAAATTCGGAGCCCCAAACCCTGTAGCTTTCAGATTTACTTTTTTTGGGTTAGTATTATTCAATTACTCTCTCCTAGTGCAACAAGGAGGTGGAGAATACACAAGTGGCTTGAAATATGAGTTTGTGCTTCCTGCAAGAATCTAACTGAATTAGAATATTGGCCTAAAAATAATGCCTATTAGCTAGAAACATAAATGTTAATAATAAAACATATTCTAGATAAACAGGAGATTCATCAAAATCAGCTACCCAACCCGTCACTTGGACCTAATCATGTTTGTTCTATTTACATGTTGCACAATGCACTCCATTAGTATTATCAAAACCATATAAACATAATGAGAACATAGAAAATTCTAAGTACTATGGCATTTGTGATGTTAAGTTCACACCATCTATGAAAAAAAGGAACAGTATTCAACTACATGGCAGAAAAATCAATTTTGTATAATATAAAATTCCTTAGGAAGGCAAGCAATGCAAAAATTAGAAATTGATCAAATATCCATAAAATTTCTTGCACTTATATATATATATATATATATATATATATATATATATATATATATATATATATATATATATATATATATATATATATATATATATACATTTGATTATCAAATTGAATTTATGTGAGTCCGAAATATCGATTTGAATCCAATTAGGTATATTTAAAACTGAATATAAATCTAGGGCTTGAACTATAGATTCCAAAATTGAAATATGAGAATTCGGAGAGGACTTGCCTTTGTTTTGAGCAAAACCTAGAATTTTCTTCCTTCCCCAACTCTCTTCCAATTCAACCCTATTCCAATAACAATAATTTTATACAACTAATTCTTCCAAAATTAACCTAGATTTAGAAAGAGGAAAAATTGGAAGGGAAGAAGAATACCTATGGTTTTGGAATGAAGAAGAGGGAGGAGATGAAGACCGGAGAAGAGGAGGCGGTGGTGTCGGGTCCGGTGGCCGGCGGTGGTGTCGGATCCGGCGGCAACAACAGCAACAATGAGAAGTGGAGGAAGGAGATGAAGGAGGAGTACGCCGGAGGGAGGAGGCCGGCCAGCCCATCGGCGGTCAGGCGTGCGGCTCCCGTGACGGCGTGCGGTGGGCTGCGGGCGTGGGTACGACGGACAGAATAGCAGTAAGTGGAGGGAGTGTAAGAGAGAGAGAGATGGAGAGAAAAAGGGAGATAAGAGTAAGAGAGGAAGAGGTATACAGATAGGGAGAGAGAGTTCGAGAGAGAGAGAGAGAGAACCAAGAGAGGGAGAGAGAGTTCGAGAGAGAGAGAGAACCGAGAGAGAGGCGGTGGAGTGAAGGGGTTGCTTCTCTCTTCTTCTTTTTTCTTCTTCTTTTCAATTAACTAATTAAGAGAGAAAATTATATTTCTATCCTTAACACACATGCATGATGACACATAGATGCATTAGGTGTCCCAACAATTTAGAAAATTGTAAAACAAAATTCTAAGGTCCTATTTACAAATAAAAATGTAAATAGTTAAATAAAATTAATAACTATTCTTAAAAAAATTCAACAGTAGGAGAATAATTGTAATTGGATATTTTTTGAAAAGTAAATAAATATATATTTATATAATCCCCATACCGTATTTTAGAATACGACTATTACACTCCCTGCGGCTTGACGTTTTATGCATGTCTCCATGCTTCCTATTCAAAGTATTCCAAATTTGCAATTTGAAAACTTTGAAGGGGGTCTTGTAGAAGCATGGAAAAGATGGAGTTTATGCGGATCACCCTATGCTGCTAAGTAGACTCAAGCCGCAGAAGCAAGGCTCCTGGAGATCCCATGCGGCCAAGTAAAACTAAGCCGCAGAAGCAAGGTTCTCGAAGATCCCATGCGGCCAAACGAAACCAAGCCGCGGAAGGAAGGCTCTCGAAGATCCCATGCGGCCAAGTGAAACCAAGCCACAGAAGGAATGCTCCTGAAGATCCCATGCGGCCAAGCGGAGCCGAACCGCAGAAGCAAGGCTCCTAAGGCCACTATGCGGCCAAAACGATTCAGGCTCTACTTTGTGGGGGGGGGGGGGGACACGTGGCAAGTTGACCAAGTCTCAACCACCCAGATATACTGCAACAAAGAAATATCAATAAGTCCACCAGCTGGCAGCCAAAGATCAAGTCTTCGTGTGTTGTTACAGCCACGTGGCCATTCATGCAGCCCAAAATATGCTTCGTTCAGAAATCACTATAAATAGCAGGGTACCACACCCATGCTAAAGGCTGGCAAATCAAGAGCATTTTCTTCATTAAGAGCAAAGACTGTGTTCGATAGTCCAAGGAGTAAGGCAGAGTTGCTACACTTTTCCGAGCCTCCATCGTCACCCCCCAGAATCAAAAAATTAAACAATTGTACTTAGATAGTTTCCTAGGATTTATTTCTAGGCTTTCTTTTGTACAAGCGAGTTTGCAATCAAGTTCAATTCATCTGTAATTTTTGTGCTTGATATTTAATGGCAAACACCAAGCAATGGGACGGTGGGACAGTGTATACTTTACCAAGCATCTATATCGTACGACGCCTATGACTATGCTAAGTCAATAGCCTTGTGACAATATACACAAACCTCTCCGCCTCCCAAGCCGCGGGACGAAGGGTCGAGGGTTAACTTGAAAGCACGTCGTGCAATATTTCTAAGCCAACCATGGAAGCTTTCCATATTCTAACTCAATCCGACCCAAGGTAGGATTATTTCCTTAGCTATGTGGATTCATCTCTTTTTATTCTTCAAGCCTAATTAGTGCATTTGAAAAACTTCCAAATGTTAGTTGTGAAGGCCAAGCTGAGACAAGTTCACTGAAGCCACCCACCTGAACGAGGAGTTGCCTCGACCGAACGGGACTTCGAGCAAGCCGTTGCATGGCTAAGTCCAAACGTAGTTGCGTTTCGATTCCTCCGATTGAACTGAGTGGGACGGGACATTACACTGAGTGTTGAAAGAGCTCAATATGCCATGGCTTTTTATCATAAATTAAACATGTCATATAGCTGAAATATTTCAATTTTATAGTATCTTGTGTAAAAGATAGCTGATTGTTGCCACAGCTGAAATACTTAAATTTCATGATACCTTGAGTTTGAATTTCATGGTACCTATGTAAATTACTGAAATAGTCTTTTTAATTCGTAGATTAATATATTTTCATTGTGAAATTGGAAGTGGATTGAGGTATTGTTGTTGAACGCTTGTGAAAAACTGGTTAACTGTGCAAGTATATGCTACCTATTGGCATGCATCTTTCATTTGTTGAGTGGAATGGCCTCTTGCACGTGTATAAGCTGGTCTACGAACTGATTTCCTTCTTGCATGTTCTAATTTCTTTTGCTATGATTTGCGTATAAGAATGTACTAATCATATCTGACAAGGTGTGTACGAAGAAAATGATGTCGTCATGAACAATTATTTCTTCAAACATTGTCACATTTATGAATGAATTGTAGAAGGCAATAATTGTGAATTATAGTAGTAGACAACAACATATAGTTACAAAATGTTATACATTGTATGGTTAGAAGGCTAAAATGTAGTACTCTGTATATAAGTTTGCCATGCATATTCTATTATACTAGGTAATGTGAGTACGAGCTTACAAGTGTAAGAATCTACTTTCTGTCTGAATTATTTGAAATATCTTGTCCCAACCATATATTGTTACAGATTTGCTGAATTACTTGAAAGAACTTCAGAGGTATAATCTTAATTTTTGTCAGATGGTATAGAAAAATATTGAACAAACACTGAAGAAAAATATAGAACACTCAACTGAAAGTTGTTTTGCAACATTTTGTCGTATCGCACGCATGTCGCTATAGCCTTGTCTGAGAAAGTATTTGGCAACACGAAACCACCATATCGCATATCTATCCACTTTTGGCGACATCACCTTTTTTTATTTAAAATATCTTTTCGCAACATGTGTATTGTATTTCACAGAAAGATGGTACATTAACAACATAACACATCGGAAAAAAGTTACTTATTTGAAAGGAATAAAAAGTAAGCTTAGCATAATATAAAGCCAACTTTGAATCATTTAGACATAAATACAAGACCTTTGAAAGAATAGACTTACATAATATAAGACTACCAGATCCATATCTTATTTCAAAGAAATATGAGATTCTAACAGAAAAGGATCGACAAGACAGCAATACAAACTCCAAAAATCTGGACAAAAATTACAAGGCAAGGACCAACCCTTAGGTCATTGTATAAGTTCTTGAACTTTGCAACAAGAGCATCGATGCCTTCTACAGAGTCTTCGAATGTTGGCACCTACAATTCCAACAGACATAATATGTGCATACGGTGCTTTCTGCAGGCGATAAAAAAATCACCCGACCGATGCTTGATGACACGGTTAGTTTTTTTACCACTAGAGCCACTCTCTCATTCAACAGCCTACAAGTTCAAAATCGCGATGGTTATAAATAAGGCTTAATTGTAACTTGATGCCCTCAACTATTCATGTTTTCAACTTAGTACCATAAAAATTTTTTGGGTACAACTTTATACCCTGGAAAAAAAAAAAGGATAATAATGCCCCTGCTCAAATCTAAAAACTATCCCCCAACCCATCGCCCTCCAGCCACCCCGGCCCAGCCTCCCTCCGCACCCTCCCACACCCTCCCCCCCCCCCCCCCCCCCCCCCCCCCTCTCTTCCTGCTGTCCCCCCCCCCAGCTGCCCCCCTCGCGACCCCCCAGGTTCATTCCCTGCTTGTGACATGTCGAGTTCCGACGATGACGTCGGGGTCACGCGCCGTGTGCGAACGAGATGGCTGAAAACCCCCCTCTCCCTCCTATTCGTGCCCCCACAAAGCAGTGCTGCTTTTGGTCCCTCCCATCTTCTTGCCGCATCCACCTAAGTTCTCCTGTTGGTGGTCGACTATAATTGACCCAGATCTCACAATCCCCCCCCACCCACAATTCTTTTCACCTTGACATGGACTCCACTCATTCCCATCGAGCAACCAAACAGTAGGCATCCAGAAAAAGTAAAACTATATGTGTTGTCCGTAGCTTCTCAGAGGTCATGTATACAAACATAGGTTGCCTCATCTTCTTCTTTTTTCTTCACTATATCAGCTGCGGGCGGGGGCAGGTGGTGCACTGGGCCGGTGGGGGGCGGGGGTGGGGACAAGGGAGGAGGAGAGGGGGATGGGGGCGAGTGGGGGTGGGTGGGTGGGGGCGGAAGGAAGGGGGATGGGGGCGAGTGGGGGTGGGTGGGTGGGGGGGATGGAAGGGGGTTGGGGAAGGAAGGACGGTGGATTTTTTTAATTTTTGGGTATGAAATGAAAATATATAATAGTTGATGGTATTAAGTTGTTGAGTAAAAAAGTTTAGGGTATCAATTTGAAAAACTGATATAGTTGAGGGTATTAAGTTGCAATTAAGCCTATAAATAATGAAAAACATCAAAATTAATTTATTTCAGCAATAATGTCCTAAATCACAAAAATAAAGCTGAACAAAAATCCAAGTAAACGAATGTTATACATGTCACTCTTCTATTTAAATTGTTCACTAGAAAAAATTGACTTGGACACATATCAGAACAGAAAACACCTTCAGCTTTGCAAAGATCAACCTTTCATAATAAAGAAGTCAAGGATCAAAGTTATCATGATTCAAGTAGACTCCTATAAGAAGAACCATGTTTTTGGATCTGAAGCGAGGAAGGCCAGGAATGACATGTCATGAAGGACATGTACAGAGATAACAAAAATGTTAATATGGATGCGAAGAATAAAAAGAACTGATGAAAGAATGAATCGATAATAAATTGGGCCAAAAAATTGGATAATGACTTTGTTGTTGTTGTATATGTATATTTACATATCACAAACATATGTTGTTCGATATACACATATTAATATATCTGAGACATAAAAGGCAGCATACTATCTGTCATTGCAAATCTGGAATCCTTATTAAATATCCATTTGTCATTCATGACATTCGTCTAGAGTATATATCTCAGTATCAAAAATTTGTTGTATATGTATATTTACATATCACAAACATACTTGTTCGATATACACATATTAACATATCTGAGACATAAAGGCAGCATACTATCTGTCATTGCAAATCTGGAATCCTTATTAAATATCCATTTGTCATTTCATGACATTCGTCTAGAGTATTTATCTCAGTATCAAAAATGACATGAGCAAGCAACTTTAGCACATAGCGAAGTTACAAGCTTAAGTCACCCCTATTTGACTTTAATATACTAAACTTAACAAAGAAATCTCAAAGTTATCATCTGATATCAAAGATGGCACCCAAACTTGTATAAGGTTCCATCAAAATATAAAATAAAATTATCCTACACGTGTGAAATTATGATATGCAACACTTCTGTTGTATTTGCGACTAAGCCAACCTTTCCAACTAACAGTTGACATACGAGTTGCAGTAGATAAATAACCACACCATGCCCCATTGGAAAGAAAACTTACATAAGGATCCCAAAGGGAGAAGGAAACTCGCGTACCTTGATAGAATTACGGTAATTAACTTCCCAGCAAAAACTTCCCTCAAGCTTTCCCTCAAGTGGAATATAGTTCAATTATATCTGGATTGGGATGGAGTGTTAAGGGGGGTTCATGATCAACCACCCAAACCCACAATAAAAATGATTGCTAAAAAATGTTAGTTATTCAAAGCATAATTGAAAAGCTGAAGCAGTTTCAACCTTTTGAAAAATAGAGTAATAAAGTATCTCTTGAAGGTGTAGAAAACTCGCCAAGATCATATCTTTGTATAGGTGGTGTGTCCACCAAGTTGCTTGGGGTTGTCAGATGGACTTCCAAAATAAGAAAGTGCACCGTCAGAGACAGAATGGTGATGGTTTGGACACTTCTACTCTTCCTTACTATGTGAGGATGCTGATGACCAATCGAAACTTCATTAGTTACATGATGTGTTCTATATATTTGGCTGAAACCTGTTATCCCATCTCCTAGGCAGTGGAGGGGAGAAACTTGAATATGTTCTCCACTGTGGTTCATTATGATCCATCGAGCAGTCCCTGCTAACTGAATTAGATTTCGCTCCATGTGGCCCATCGACCACGCAACAACGAGCACCAGTCTTAGCTAGTTTTATATGAGACCTGCAAATGTAATGAACACAATATGAGTATCTATCCAAATGAGTAGTTCCCTGTTGTTGATAATATAAGAGCCCTTCCACAGTGGTGCATCATGAATCAAATTAGCAGTAAAGGTGAGTTTTTGAGAAAATACTTGCAACCACCATTTAGAGAGGTAGAAAACATTTCAGCTTGAAATTGCAAGGATTGTTAAAGCACATGACATCCTTAAAGAACGAAACACTACAAAAAGAGAAAATTCAAGCATTTTTTTATTTACATTTTAGGTCTGATAAAACTGGATATGATAACCAACTTGTCACTCCATGAACAAAAAAGTGTATTCCTAGAAATATTTACTTCACGTCTAGCAGCCAGCAAGGAAAAGTTGGGTTGAACCTGAAGAAAGGCACATCAATATGAAACATCATGAGTTTGATAGATCAGTTACTCCAATAGAAATAACATAGAAAAAAGACTTGGGGGTATATGCCTTGGTACGAAAAGGTTGAAGATATCAACATCATATCAATTAAATATATATAGCATATTGCTACTTGCCAACTATTTACCTATTATCTATGAATGAGTTTCTTTATCAGATAACAAAGGATTAAGATGTTCTTTTATCTAGGCATCCTTCTTCAACGGGAAACGACCAACTGTAACTAAATCTGCATATATCAGCTGCATTAGTGTGCACAATTCTAATAAGTAGCCTACTTCAAGAGAACTATAGCAATCTAATATCCATGAGTAGGAACCAGAAAGTTGACAAGCTAGGCTTTCTAAGTTAAAAGGTGACATGAAGTTTGAGACAATTGGCCAAAACACTGTTAAGTATTTCAAGTTTCAGCCAACAAACGTGGTCAACAATAAAGTGTTAACAAATTTTGGCTAGTCGTTTTTGTTATTGCATTCCACTTCGATCCCTAAAAGTGATAACATGTTTTGGTTAGTTGTTTTGTTCTGCCATTAAGAAGGATATATTTCAAAGCAAATAATACAAGTCAATGTATGCTTAGACCAATGTTGAGTTCCACAAGCCCTCCGCCGTACAATATCTGCATCCAGCCTTCGCTATAGTACAAGCCCTCCACAATGAATTCAATCCCATAAAGAGGATAGAAAAGTATTGTAAAGTAAACATCCACTCATATTAAGTGTATCCTGAAGTATCAAATGTGCCAGGATTCATATGAGTGGAGATTTAAAAAGCTATAGATAAATATCTATAGTTGCATGGCTAAAAAAATGGTATCTTATATATCACTATCGTGTCCATACCCGTATTTGTATTCCTATTCGTCCATCATAGGGGACTATATATGTACCTATTTGAAAATGGCTTTATCATGTATTTGTATCGTTTCCTTATCCGTAACCATGTCTGTATTTGTGCAATGTAGATGATCATTATCTTAGATTCATATAGGTTGAAAAAGGACTTATATCACATTGAAAATTACCATATTAAAAAGGCAAACTGAAAGGTGAACAAAAACTTAGTTGCATTTGGCACAAATTCCTACTACAAAATAAAAGACCATTCTATTTCAAATTAAAAAAAGGACATTCTATGGAGTTGTTATTAATATACAAACAACAAAAACATAAATCCGCTCTATGGAGTTGTTATTAATATACAAACAACAAAAACATAAATCCGCTTTCCATTACCTTAGGCTTACATCAAGGATCAATATTAAGTCCTTGCATGACCATGTCATAGTTTGCAGGATCGGCCGATACTGATCCGATTCGGTCGATACCGATCCGATATCAATCGATATCAGATACTGACCGATACTGACAAATGTTGTAAAATTTGCAAAATCAAAACAAAAACTCACTAGTCCAATTTATGTACTACATAAAAAAGCAATGATTGGCATAGTACTCAGGTTCATAATTCACATATGAGAAAGAAAACTGATAACAGAGCACTTTTGGACTGTGTCCCCATGCAACTTGATCCATGAGTAAGAAAATTGATAACAAAGCAATATTGGACAGTGTAAAGAAGAAAATATGAGTAACAAAAATAACAAAACAAAGCGTTTCTCTCAAATTATTGGAGAGAAGCTACTAAGTAAAATGGAGGAAAAAATAACTTAAAACATTGAACTTGAATTAGCAGCCAATGAGAGCATCCATGTACCTTACCAAATAAAATTAGTAGAAGAGGAGTTCCTGGGGAGGTGGGCCGATGAGAGCATGCAAACAATTTACGAATTGCATAATCCACAAAAAAAGTTTGTATCAAGAAGTACAAGTATGTTATTTAGGGAGTCAATTGAGCTCCAACATAGAAAATATTGACCTAGAAAATTCGAAACTTTTCATGTTCTTTTCCAACATCATCAACAAATTAATTAAGCATAAAAGGGTATCTTGATGAGGCTTCATTGAGGAAACTAATTATGCTTGTAACCTCTCAAGGCTCTAAACCCAAAGCTAACAGGCTACTCTGGAAAATGCAAAGTATGTTGATGCTGGTCAGTATAAGACCTGAAGCGTTTCGCTACCATCACTATTTTATTAAAAGTATACAACATACACTCTATATATATATATTATATATATATATATATATATATATTAATATTGGAAATGGTAATTAGTTTCCGGAATCGCTCCCACTGGGATTCTTACTCTACCCACAAGGGCCACATGCCTCCACACTAACCACTCGGGCTAGCGGTCATTGCTATATATATTTTCATCGTAACTTAACTTACTAAATCATGCATACTAGTTATGATATGAGCTTAATTCAGCTCATTATCAGTGACTAGTGTGCAGTACAGTGCAGTTGTGTAGCGTGCAATGTGCAGTGTGTGTGTAGTCAGTGTAGTGTATAAGAATCAGAGTATCAGATATGTGCAGAGCAGTGCAGTGGTGTATCAATGTATGCAGTATATCAGTAACCAGTGTACAGCAACAACTAATGCAATATTGAAATATTGCTATATCTAGAATCGGATTGTTTGGTTTCACCTTCGGAGCTAGTTCCAGAAAGACGAAAAACCTTGAATGCCATAAAACAAAACATTTATAGAAGAATTTGATATTTATAATAACATGTTAATTCATATTTTAGACAAGTGCTTTAGTTAAAATCTTCACCTCGCACAATATCCAAGCTTCATGTCCAACCCCCAACCTGAATCGTCACATTGCATTAAGAACAATGTTAGAAGTTGATCTTAATAATAATCACACCACTTACCTTTTAGTTTGAACGCAGATGCAGGTTTAAACAATAAATGCTTATGAATGAAGCAAGTGAAGTTATATGTGTTAGACAATAAAGGTTTCCTGCTATTAGTAGGCTTTCGGCACAAAATCCTACTTATTCAAACTAAAAGGCCATTCTATTTCAAATTAAAAAACGGACATTCTATAGAGTTGTAAATAGTATGCGGACAACAAAGACATAAATTCGCTTTCTATTACCATAAGCTTACATCAAGAATCAACATTAAGTCCTCACATGTCCATGTCATAGTTTGCAGTATCGGCCGATACCAACCCGATACGGTCGAGACCAATACGATTTGGCTATCCCGGTCCAATACCAATCGAAATCCGACACTGATAGGTACCGACAAATGCTATAAAATTGCAAAAGCTAAACCAAAAAACTCACTTGTCCAATTTATGTAACACAGAAAAGCAATGATTGGCACATTACTCAGGTTCATAATTCACATATGAGTAGGAAAACTGATAACATAGCACTTTCGGACTGTGTGCCCCTACAACTTGAGACATGAATAAGAAACTTGACAACAGAGCGCTTTTGGACTGTGTAAAGTAGAAACTATGAATAACAAAACAAAGCCTCTATTCAAATTCTTGAGGAGAAGCAACTAAGAAAATTGGAGAAAAAATAACTTAAACATTAAACTTGAATTAGCGGCCAATAAGAGCATCCATGTACCTTTCCAAATAAAATGAATGAAAGAGGAGTTCCAGGGGAGGCTGGGCCGATGAGAACATGCAAATAATTTACGAACTGCAAGATCCAAAAAAATTATCAAGTAGATGCTATTTAGAGAGTCATTAGAGCTCCAATATAGAAAATACTGACTTGAAAAGTCGAAACTTTTCATGCACTTTTCCAACATCATCTGCAATAGTCCTTCCACCATAAGTCAATCGACTGGTGAGGCGGTGCGATCTTGGATCCGTCCAGAGGGAACCTCGTCCAGTACTTCTTCCTCGGGTCAAAATCCTCTCGCCCCAGTTCCCTTTCAAGGTAGTCGCAGCCTTGCCCACAGAGTACCTGCAAATATCATAATTAAATTACCAAAACAATACCAAATTCCAAACTAAAAATCGAAGGTCGACTTTGATCCATATGTAACGCCTAGTTGTAGGTTGGGCATAAGATCGTAGTTTATATGTGCCCCCTTGGAAATGGTATACCAAGACTTCTTCACTTCCCTGTCTTGAAACAACAAGGCCTTCTCCTATCTTCTGCATCGAACTGGACACACTTGTGACGCCTCCAAATTATAATAATCACATACGATACCCCCAGCATCCCTATGAGACTCCTAAATACAAATACTGGGAAAGTACTTGATAGGATGTGATATACAATGACATTACTAAAAAATATGTGCACACACAACCCAGAATATAGTATAAAATAAGAAAAAATAGTAAAAAAAAATCCAAAATGATGCAACCAGTTATATACCAACTTCATAAACAACACTTTACCTATCACAAAGAGCTGATCCCCTGCCACCTTCGAGCCTCGACCAGTCGTCCTCCTGGAACCTCCCCCTTTGTCGACAGCCTCGATGCTGGCGCACACCTTGTCTTGTACCATCCTGATCATCTTCTCGAAGCAGGAGCAGGAGCAGACGGAGGAGGAGTGACAGGAGTCATCAGAGGAGCGGAGAAAAGTGTCGAGACGCTCGGCCTCTAGGACCTCCTTCTAGATGGCGCGACGACGGAGCGGAAGGTAGCACGACGGAGGCATAGGCTGGGGTTTTACGGGAACAGAGGGAGCTAGGATTAGGGTTTTGTCAAATTAGCTTGCATGAAGGAAGATCTTGAGAAGAACGAGGGTATGGGTTCGAGCAGGTTGGGGGTTAAAAATTTTGGAGATGAGAGAGGGGAAAAGTGCAGGATAAGTAGGGAAATTTATAAATGCATTTCCAACACATGCACATGTTACAAAATGTATGGGATTGTTCTACGACACACATGCACATGCCGCCAAATGTATAGTGTTATTCTGCAACACACAAGAACACATCGCCAAAGGTATGGTATCCCTCTGCGACATATTGATGTCGCAATATATAGTTTTTGGCGAAATTGATATTTGGTTTTTGCTAGTCAATTTTTGTGGATTCTGCAGCATACTACAATCCATGGTCGCCAATATATCAAAGAATATGCTTTTGGAGACATAAATGACGCTACGTCGCTAAAAAAATGTTGCTAAAAATACAATTTCTTGTAGTGGTTACAAAATATGCCTTTGCTGAATTACTTGAAAGATCTTGAGGGGTATAATCTTAATTTTCGACAGATAGTATAGAAAAATATTGAACAAAATAATAACAACATAATAAAAACCGATGGAAACAAATGCATGGACATTCTTGATTACAACCACAACTCGCCTTCTATTTTTCTAAGCTCTGTTAAAAAGACATTAAGGTTGCGTTTGGTTCATTGTAATGTAATCGTAATCGTAATGGAATTGGATATGTAATGTAATTGAGTTTGTAATGTAATAGAATTACAATTACATTACTATGTTTGGTTGAAACATGTAATCAAACCAT
>JANAVB010013843.1:0-28947 GCA_029216955.1 Iris pallida
TGATCATACCCTCCCGTGCATGATATTGTTTTCTGTGAGTGTTAATCATACACCGCACGTATAATTAACCAGACCATAAATTCCATGAAAATCCTAAGCTGATCACATGTTGAAAGTAGTACTCATTCACTTAGTTAGTTATTTCCTAATTCTTGTACATGATATTTTCTGTTTTGTGTTTACTTACATCATTTCTATATCTTGTTATATTCATGTACCTGTCATATTATCCTGTATATTCTCTCTATTTACTGTTGCATAGTCTATCATTTATTGGAACTGTTATTAGAGGTGTACTTCACTCCAATCTTGACTGGATATATTTTTCAGATATGTAATAGGAGTAGACTTGGAGTCTTTGGCTCAGGAGAGATTAGTTCCAACTGAGAAGACACCACCAGTAGCAACTGAGTTAGTTAGCTATTTGTACTAGATTTGTCTCCAATTTTTGATTCACCATGTTATTATTATTTCTGAGACTTATGTTTACGTTGAGATAGTTAGACTCATAGAATTTGGATATGGATATGGATTTTGTTTATGTTATAGACTTCTCTTGGATTATCATTTCATATCTTTTATGTCATTATCGTGTCATTATCTTCCTTATAGTTATTTATGGTGAGTATGAGTATTATCATCTTGTCCTCTGTATGAAGTTGAGATATCATTAACATGTTTCATTTATTATTGTGTGAGATGGTTAGATAGTATTATTGACCTAGACAACGTTCTACCACCAATGTTGCAGCGTAGGCTGGATGTGCCCACGTTATCGTGCCCTTACATCGGGTGCAGGTCGTGACAGCATCCTTCCCTCATGGAGTATGGGAAAGTCCATAAATAAAATCCATGGTAATGTGTCCCACTTCTACTCTGTATTGACAAAGGTTGAAGCAATCCTCCTGGTCTTGACCTCTTGTCCTTGACATGTTGGTACACTAAATATCTAGAAACAAAGCATTCCACTTTCTTCTTCATTCCATACTATCAAACATGGTCCTTAGATCCTTGTACATTGTTACTCCCGTTTTTGTTATACGTATTTCCAATATAAGTGTACGGAATTCCGACCCATAATTAGACTTGTCTTGCTTAGCTTAATCTTGATTTGGTTTATTTTATCTTGGTTTAATTTGATTTGGTTCATCATGGCATGTTAGCTTGGCTTGGTTTGGTTTATATTGGGTTTGAGATGATAAGAGGTTGATATATAAGTCAACTTGTCTCTCCCTCTCTTTATTACTCTCATTTACTTCTTCTTCTTCCTCTAACTCTTCCACCAACCTAGAGAGCTAGGCAAGTGCTAGCTTGCTTCATGAGAGAACTCATTTCTATTTGTTCCATTTTCTTTCTTACACGATTTCAAGACACTTTAGAACTTAGCATTTTTCGATTTGGTGGATATTTTCTTGTAGATCTAAGTTTATGTTATTTTCGGTTTTCCTTGATTTTGATCTATCAAACTTGTTGTTTTCAAAAATCTAGTTGTTCCATGTTGTAGAGAATTTCGTTCTACCCCATTTTAACCTATGGAAGTCCAATTTCCAACTTAAATCGGAGGTTGGACGGAGCTTAGAAGCCATGGCTTCCATGGCTCATCTTCTCGGTTTTAGAGAAGATGAGCAGTGTTGCCTTGGCCGCATGAAGTCCTACGACAGTGAGTCCTGGCCGCATGAAATCATGCGGGCCATATATCTTGGCCGCATAAAGTCCTGCGGACTTCATTGCTTGCCGCATGAAGCTTTGGCCGCATGAAGTCATGTGGACTGCATGCTTTACTGCATGACCCCTGGCCGCATGAAGTCATGCGGACTTCATTGCTTGGCCGCATGACCCCTGGCCGCATGAAGTTATACTGACTGCATGCTTGGCCGCATGAGTCTTGACCGCACGCCTTGGCCGCATGCTTTAGCCCCTTTCATGTTCATCTTTAGTATATAGTTTTATGTTTGAATTGCTTACATTTTGTACTCAGCCTAACTTGCGACTACCAGATTTGATGATTGTGAATCTTGGGCATATCTTATATTAACTTAGCCATGATCACGACATGATACATGAACATGACATGACAACACGAACCTGACATGAAATTCTTGATAGTGGCCCGTCGAAGCGCACTCTTGACAAGTAACAAGTAAACCTGGCATAGAATGATAAGCTTGATAGTGGCCCGTCGAGGCACACTTATGACAAGTAATTCTGACAAGTAACAAGTACAAGTAACTCTCGTCTTGACACCGTGGGTGATTTCTCTTGGTTATGTCTGTACAAGCTACAAGTCTCGTCTTGCATCATGTCTAGGACATGGATTCCTGAGTACCACGGTCAGGAATTCAGACTGAATCTGGCTAGGGTAATAATTAGATAAATCAAGTAGCTCATATAGATAGAGATATTTTGGCTACAAGTAATCCCGTTATCTGGGCGCCTTCCTTGTGGACTTATAGCCTACCATCGAGTAGGGCACATTTCTAGTTCACTGTCATGTGGGGCACTTCATAAAACAAGTACTATGCACACTGTCATGTGTTTCACTCCAAGTCACCTAATGATTCTTGATAACTCTTGCACTTGCATCTGGATAACCTGGATAGTCTGTAGGTCTTTTGGCCGTAGGAATATCTCATTACATCTTGCTAGTAACTAGGCTTGTGATAATCCTAGTTAGTTAAAGTATCAAGCCGTACTTTTGCTTGGCCGTGAATGTTGGATGAAGTCCAATCCTGTCTAGTCTTGCCTAGATCCAGTACATGGCTATCTCAGGACATGCTTGCTTACGCTTTACTCTTAGCAATAAATGGCTAGAGACCCAGTTCTGTTCTGGCGAAGGATTACAAACGCGGTCCTCATTTGGTTTAAGGATTGTAACCTGGCTTCCGGAATAGTTCCTCGTCCTCTCGTCATTTGTTGCCTTACTTATATTTCATGTTTTTCTATTATTATTCTTGTTTATGTTCTGACATGCTGGTTTTAGTTCTCAAGTGAAGCCTCCCTTGTGGCACTTGCTCTTTCTGGGGTCTGACCCAGCTGGTTTTATATGGCCAGATTTCGGAGCAGCACCTGAGGATCTCCCAGCATTCCAGCCAGATGGTGAACACTAGGCGTAACCCTGGCAACGAGTGGGTTTTATTTTACTCTCCCACTCTATTGTAAATTATTCTTTTGAGGCGTTTAGCTGCCGAACAAGTGTTGGCTCATGTTGAATACTTATATTTCTTGTCTGCCTAAGGGCTGTAACATGTATGACTGAAACTTTTGTTAGTCCTCATATTTTGTACGACTAGCTTCATGATCATCTGTATATGAAATGTATGGGATGTCTTACTATTGAATATCTGATGGTCTAACATCTTGTACTTATTATTACTTGCTTGAGATTGAGACACTAGGCTTGTTCTTGACCATAAGAGACTGATGGCTTGTAGATAAACCCTCATACATCTAGAAAGCCATGACCGTATATCGAGGTAGAATACACTTCTATATACGTAGCTGGCTGTGTCTGTCCCCTGCTCTCTAGTATTCTGGTTCTGGGGTGTGACACGGTTCAAGTGGTGGCCCATGCAGGTCTTGTAAATCAAGATGTGTGAAGGTTTTACTGGATAGATGTCTCAATCAGCACTCGCCTTTGATCTCTACTCATGTCTTCTATTCTTCCTGAAATCTTGGCTGGTCACATGCTTATGTTCTTGTTCTATCTTGGTCCTTCCTTAATATTCCCTATGTCATTTTCTTCAATGGCATTGCTCCTGGTCCAGCCAATCAGACGGAAGGAGAACCACCATTGAACCAGCCTCAACAAGGAGACCAAGCTCAGCTCTCAGGAGCAGCCTCCCGAGTTATGCATTTCGGGGATCTAGAGCCACCAGTTCAGCCAGCTCAGCTGCAGAGCCTGACAATGGAGTCTTGGTAGGACTTATCTGAGATTTGCTTACATTACAGTATCGTCGGGGCGATTCCCTGCACTAGACGGTACAAGATGCCATGGGCAGAGTGGGTTACCAAGGTAACAGTGCAGCCAACAATTTCAAGCGCTTGAACCCTCCCTTCTTTGATGGCAGTGAAGATGTTATTGCTGCCGATGCTTGGCTTCAGGACATAGAAGTTATCCTTGAGGCAGCCAGGATTCCAGAGGAAGAGAAGGTGGCTGTAGTGCACCTACCGTTATTGGACTTAGCCCACACCTGGTGGGCGATGTTAGCAGTTGGATTGGCGGCGCATGTCCCATGGGCGACATTCAGTGACAAGTTCCAGACAAAGTACTTTGATGCAGTGGCTCGATATGAGCTGCAGACGAGATTCACCAATTTGAAGCAGATGAGCAGGACAGTTGACGGTTATGCGATCGAGTTTTCAAGACTAAGTCGGTTTGCTCCCACCTTGGTGGCAACCGAGTTTGATCGAGCGCAGCGGTCTCAGCAGGGACTCCACCTAGAGATTATTCTAGCTATGGAGCAGTTCAAGCATCGGACTTTTGATGCTGTCTTGAGGGCAGCCAGGAGGCACGAGTATACCTCGCAGAGGATCGCGGACCAAACCGGAAGCAGGAAGAGGTCCTATGAGCAGATGAGTCTGTCCTCGGCACCAGCCCCGGCAGTGTAACTCCTCTTCCCAATTGTGATATATTTTTATTTTTTATTTGATTAGTTTACATTTAATTTTTCTATGACCATTGGAGTTGTGACTAAGCCCACAGGTGAGTTATAACCATCTTATAGTCACATGATCTCTAGATAGTGTCTATATGCATTCTATAGCTATATTATATTTTATTATGATTTTTAGACATTTTTATATATTTTTACATGTTTATTCTATGAAGATTTATATTTATGAATGACTTTCATAATTTATTTTAAGGTCATTTGTGACTATTTTGAGATCCAGTATTTTTCTTTAGGTCTATTAGGTTAAATATATTTTCTGTATTTTTCTAAAAAAAAATTGTTTTTCTTGATCTGTTTACATCCTTGAGTCCACACTCGGGACGAGGATGTCGATTATATGAACCAGAGAGTCCACACACGGGACGAGGGTGTTTACATCAGAGAGTCCACACTCGGGACGAGGATGTTATACTTGCACCAGAGAGTCCACACTCGGGACGAGGGTGCCTTGCCGTGAACTAACCAGAGAGTCCACACTCGGGACAAGGGTTAGTACTAACCAGAGAGTCCACACTCGGGACGAGGGTTAGTGTTTAGTTCAAACCCGTGAGTCCACACTCGGGATGAGGGTTTGGTTCTTCCATTGATCTCGTGTTTATCGTTCATCCGGCAGTTCATTTATACGTGGTTGTTCTAGTGTTAGTGTTCGTGTTCGTGTTCGGAGTCATTTGTCTTGTTCTTTCTTGTTTATTTTCTTGCGCATGATAAAACTGTTAGATAGGCATGTATATTATGTATCTTGCTATGTCCTCTGAAGACCTGATGATCTCTTCAGGTTTAGCGATTACATGGAGTTAGCTAGTGGTTCTGGATGACAGATGTGATGATACGCTTGCGGGATTCAGGTATCGTTATTGTGTTTATTATCCGCTCGTGCTTTCATACCTTATCATGAGATATCCTATTTCTTGATTCAGTTTTAGACTCTTGTTATTTCCTTTAGAGTCTTATCGGACATATATGCTAGTGGGCTGCAGACCACGACCCATAGTGTTCATTCATCCTTATTGTCTTATTGTGGATTGAGATATAGATTGTTTTGCCATGATTTGGCAGTATACCATAGCCTTGACAGCGTTTACGTATTCGAGTCGGGCTGGAGTCCGCTTGATGCGTAGCTGGCTTGTTCACGAGCTCGCGTCCGAAAAGCGGGTACGGGTCGTGACAAGTTTTTTTGGTGGCCCATGCAGGTCAGAGCATATAGTATTGGTTACGTAACTGTACTGATACGAGCCTGCAAATTTGACTAAATCTTAGAAATCTCAATCCACTCTGCCTTGAAAATTCTCTTAGAAATTTCTCTACCGCCTTTAAAATCTCGTATCCGTTCTCGATTATTCTCCCTTGCCCTCCCGTACCATTGATTCTCGTCCCTTCCTATTTCGGGGTGACGAACGATCGTGCTGTCTAGAATTCATCAGAGATTCCTAAGTTATTGTATAATATTGCTTGACTATTGAATATTTGGTTGTTTATAGATATGAGGGATTATAGATGCCATACGCCCTAGATATCTGTTGGTAGAATCGTTAGCAACTAGTTAGAATGTTATAAAATTTTAGTGACCGTATTTTGAGGAGTAGTGTGACCAAAGGTGGGTAGAAGTCCTCAAGTATTCAGAGTTATAAAATGACTAGAGAAGGTCATAATTTTTTTTTAAGAAATTAAATTTGAGGAGATTAAGGTAATAGTAGACTTTAATTTTTAAGGAATAGTTATGAATTAGAATTTCGAGGACGAAATTATTTTTAAGGTGGCTAGATTTGTAACTCCTCTTCCCGAAAATTTGTGATATATTTTTATTTTTATTTGATTAGTTTACATTTAATTTTTCTATGATCATTGGAGTTGTGACTAAGCCCACAGGTAAGTTATAAACATCTTGTAGTCACATGATCTCTAGATAGTGTCTATATGCATTCTATAGCTATATTATATTTTATTATGATTTTTAGATATTTTTATATAATTTTAGATGTTTATTCTATGAAGATTTACATTTATGAATGACTTTCATAATTTATTTTAAGGTCATTTGTTACTATTTTGAGACCCAGTATTTTTCTTTAGGCTCTATTAGGTTAAATATATTTTCTGTATTTTTCTACAATTTTTCTGGGATTTTTAGATAATTAAATATAGGAAAAACCTATTTTCTAAGACTTCTAGAATTTATTGTGCAAGCCTATTAGCATATATTCACCCCAATTATTTTTCTAGGGTTCATTATGCTATTTTATATTTCCTAGAATTTTTTCATAATTTTTGGCAATATTTAAGTATTTATTCATTAAGGTTTATATATTTTTAAAGGCTTCCAATATTTATTATGAGGCCATTTGGGACTAATATGAGGTAAAACATTTTTATTTATATTCTAGAAGGTTAAAAGTTTTTTTTATATAATTTTCTACAATTTTCTGGATTTTTTTGATATTTATTTAGAGTTATTTGGTGTTAAAACGATTTCTGCATTTAAATTAACTAATTACACAGTCATCTGCACAGTCAGCTGTACGGTCAGCACTGGGCCCACCTGTCGGCATCCAGCAGCCCACCGACTCTCTCTCCTATATATATATTATTATATTCGTTAAACCTACAAATTTTAGCAGCTTTTTGTGGGAGAACTCATGTAGGGTTTTCGACTTCCCGAAACGATTGCCGTCAACTCCGACATGATTTTCGTGCGCCGTTTTTTTTTTGTTGGATTCGTATTGAGGTAAAATTTCTGAATATGTAATTTATTTTCGTAGATATTATTCCTAAATTTCTGGAAAATTCGTAGAGTGTCGGTTGACCAAAACTTGACACGTTTCGGTGTTTTCGAGATTCCGGGAGAATCAGAAATCGAAATCACGAACCGTTTGAAGTTTCGGAAAGCTAACACAGAGCTCTACGAAAAAAAATTTCCCAGAAATTATTTCGTTCATTTAGTATTTTATTTATTTTGTTGAATTCAGAATTGATCGGTTGATCACCGTTTTGGTCACGATTAGCCATAACGGCGATATCTTTTGACCAAAGTGTGATTTTGCGGCACGGTTGATTCCAGCACACTCGTGGTGCTGAAATTTACCAAGGTGCACTTTCAAAATCTAAAGTTCACAACGTTTGACTAAATAGTCAACAGTATGCTTCGATTTGCGTGTTATGGTTTCCAAAATTGAAAACATGACTTTTGATGGCCAAACTTGCATGTTTATATTATATTCAGATTATTATTAGGTTAAATTAGGTTTTTAAGTAAAATATTCCAGAATTAATTATTATTAAATTAGTAACCCAACCTGCCACTATTCCATGAATTTAGAACTAGAACATTAGAATTGATTTATAGTTTTCGGCACGGTTCATGGTACGATATGTGTTATAGGTTGACAGCTCCTAGATCGGCATCCCCTCATCCTCGACTTGTGACTACGGTTTGTGCAAGGACCACAGGCAAGTATACCTTGCCTTCCTCTACAGTTTTATTTACATGCATTGTATTTCATTTTCCAGTTTTGACCGTTTATGGACATGGGCTTTTCGTATTATATTATTTTGAGTTGTTTCTATTGCATATAGCCGTATTCATATTTGGTCTTGTGGTTCACACTTGGAGTTTCTCGTCAGTACCTTGCTTGAGTCATGTCATAGAACGAGTACGTGTAATTGAACTGCCAAATCTTTGATATTGTTTCCTTGGCACCAGAGAGTCCACACTCGGGACGAGGGTGTTTTTCTTGATCTGTTTACATCCATGAGTCCACACTCGGGACGAGGATGTCGATTATATGAACCAGAGAGTCCACACACGGGACGAGGGTATTTACATCAGAGAGTCCACACTCGGGACGAGGATGTTATACTTGCACCAGAGAGTCCAAACTCGGGACGAGGGTGCCTTGCCGTGAACTAACCAGAGAGTCCACACTCGGGACGAGGGTTAGTACTAACCAGAGAGTCCACACTCGGGACGAGGGTTAGTGTTTAGTTCAAACCCGTGAGTCCACACTCGGGATGAGGGTTTGGTTCTTCCATTTATCTCGTGATTATCGTTCATCCGGCCATTTATACGTGGTTGTTCTAGTGTTAGTGTTCGTGTTCGTGTTCGGAGTCATTTGTCTTGTTCTTGTTCTTTCTTGTTTATTTTCTTGCGCATGATAAAACTGTTAGATAGGCATGTATATTATGTATCTTGCTATGTCCTCTGAGGACCTGATGATCTCTTCAGGTTTAGCGATTGCATGGAGTTAGCTAGTGGTTCTGGATGACAGATGTGATGATACGCTTGCGGGATTTAGGTATCGTTATTGTGTTTATTATCCGCTCGTGCTTTCATACCTTATCATATCCTGTTTCTTGATTCAGTTTTAGACTCTTATTATTTCCTTTAGAGTCTTATTGGACATATATGCTAGTGGGCTACAGACTACGACCCATAGTGTTCATTCATCCTTATTGTCTTATTGTGGATTGAGATATAGATTGTTTTGCCATTATTTGGCAGTATACCATAGCCTTGACAGCGTTTACGTATTCGAGTCGGGCTGGAGTCCGCTTGATGCGTAGCTAGCTTGCTCACGAGCTCGCGTCCGAAAAGCGGGTACGGGTCATGACAGGCAGCTAGGTCTTTGTCGATTGGAGTTTCCCGAAGAGCGAATTCAGTTACGTCGGTTCAGCATTCAACACCGACGTACCCTCAGCAGCAGAAGCGGAGGCAGTCTTCCGTAATGGGCTGCACTCATTATGGGAAGCCAGGACACGTTGTTTCAGAGTGTCGTAGAGCACAGGGATTGTGCTTGGCTTGTGGGGCAGCGGACCACATGATAGGGTCCTGGCCGATTAGAGCCAGTACCTCGTCAATATCTAAGACTAGTCCCTCGGTTAGGGGACCAGCCCCAGCACCAGTGCAGCAGCAGCAGTACTAGCCTCCGAGGCCATTGCCGCCTCAAGCATAAGCATTCCAGCAGCAGAGACCCCAGCAGTATGCTCAGGTCCAAGCTTAGATGCAGAACCGGCAGAGAGGTTTCCAGCAGAGGGGACCAGCACCTAGAGGGCAAGGTCAGGCTATGGTTCTAACCGTGGAGGAAGAGTTAGCTTCAGGTGAGGTGGTGGCAGGTACCATTCTCGTCAACTCTTTTCCAGCATCAGTATTATTTGATTCGGGTGCATCGCATTCATTTATGTCTGCACGATTCGCAACATGGATATGACTGGAGCCCGAGTCATTATCAGTAAGGCTCAATATACTTACTGGTAACGGTCTTGTGGGAGTAGATAGTGTGTTTTCTTCGTGTCGAATCGTAGTTAGCGGTAGAGAATTTTATGCTAGATTGATAGAATTTCCGATGGCTGACTATGATGTGGTCCTAGGAATGGATTGGTTGAAGGATCAATATGCAAGAATAGACTGCCATGTTAACAGGATTATTTTTGATATTCCAGGCGAGGCAGAGTTTTTATTTTCCAGAGGCGAAGTGGAACCTTCTCCCCCAGTGTTGTGGATGACAGTAGCAGCAACAGTTCAGTTTCCCAGAGTTGTAGAAGAATTTCTCGATGTATTTCCCGAAGAGCTTCCAAGCTTGCCCCTAGAGAGAGAGATAGAGTTCACCATTGATTTGCTATCAGGAACGACACCGGTATCGGAGAGAGTCTACAGGATGGCACCTTCATAGTTGGAAATTTGTACAAGATGATTGAAGAACTCAGAACCAAGGGATTCATTCGTGCTAGTGGATCGCCTTGGGGAGCCTCGATGCTTCTTATGAAAAAGAAGGATGGTACGTCAAGATTATGTGTTGATTATCGTACCTTGAACTTTGTAACAATTAAGAGCAGATATCCTTTACCAAGGATAGATGATTTGTTTGACCAACTCAGAGGAGCGACAGTATTCTCGAAGATTGACCTGCGGTTAGGATACCATCAGATCAGAGTCAGGGAGCAAGACATCCCGAAGACAGCGTTCAGATCAAGATATGGACATTGGGAGTTTCTTGTTATGCCATTTGGAGCGACCAATGCGCCAGCCGTATTCATACATCATGAATCGTATCTTCATGCCCTATTTGGATCAGTTCGTGATAGTGTTTATAGACGACATCTTGGTCTATAGCAAGAGTGAAGCGGAGCATGAGCAGCATCTCCGTGTAGTTCTTCAGATTCTCAGGGAGCATCAGTTGTACGTGAAGTTCAGTAAGTACGAGTTTTGGCTGGATCACATTTTATACTTAGGTCATATCATCATAAGAGGTGGAGTGGAAGTTGACCCCCAGAAGACAGTGGCTTTAGAGTTGTGGCCAGTACCCAGTACCGTCGCAGAAGTTTGCAGTTTCCTTGGATTGGCCGACTATTACCGGCGGTTCGTATCAAATTTTGCTCAGATTTCAATGCCCATGACGCAGTTGACCCGTAAGGATGTGCAATTTTCTTGGTCAGCAGAGTATCAGAGTTCATTTGAGAAGTTGAAGTAAGGATTGATGATGGCACCCATTCTTATGCTTCCAGATGGGACTGGAGGATTTTCAGTTTATTGTGATGCTTCAGGCAGAGGATTGGGATGCGTATTGATGCAACATGGTAAGGTAGTAGCTTATGCGTCATGCCAGCTTCATGACCATGAAAGAAATTATCCTACCCATGACTTGGAGTTAGCAACAGTAGTTTTTGCATTGAAGCTTTAGAGGCATTATTTATATGGAGATTGGGTGGAGATTTTCACCGACCACAAGAGTCTTAAGTATGTGTTTACTCAAAAGGATCTCAACATACGTCAGAGGAGATGGCTAGAGCTACTTGTGGATTACGACATCCACCTGTAGTATCATCCCGGGAAGGCTAACGTAGTAGCAGATGCATTGAGCAGAAGAGCTGTAGTTTATTTCCTAACAGCGCAACCAGAATTGCTAGCCGATCTTCAGAAGATGGGAATAGAGATAGTTCTCCCTACTAATGTGGCATTGATGGCCATCATGCAAGTTCAGTCTAGTATAGTTGAGAGGATCAAGATGGCACAATCAGCAGATTCCAAGCTTCAGCGGCTCAGAGCAGAGTGTCAAGCGGGACGAAGACTAGAGTTATGTATTCACGAAGATGGTACTCTCCGACATGGAAGGCATCTTTGTGTACCCAGTGTGATATCAGACATGAGATCATGACAGAGGCTCACAGTTCTCAGTATTCAATTCATCCCGGTGGCATAAAGATGTACCGAGACATCCGTCAGCATTTCTGGTGAAACGGCATGAAGAGGGAGATAGCCCGGTTTGTCTTCCGATGTTTAGTTTGCCAATAAGTTAAGGCTGAACATCAGAGACCAGCTGGACTTCTTCAACCTTTACCGATCCCAGAATGAAAATGAGAGCACATCTAGATCTCCAGCTGGGAAGATGCCATATGGGTTATCGTCGATCGTCTCACGAAGGTGGCTCATTTCCTTCCTTTCAGAGTTGGTCAATCGACGAATCAGCTAGCAAAGGTGTACCTCAGGCAGATTGTCAGATTGCATGGAGTGCCAGTTAGTATCATATCAGACAGAGATTCAAGATTCACATCGCACTTTTGGCGGAGTCTTCAAGAGAGTTTGGGAACTCGTCTCATGTTCAGTTCATCATATCATCTGCAGACAGATGGTCAGTCAGAACACACGATTCAGACTCTTGAAGATATGTTGCAATCTTGTACGCTTGACTTCGATGGTTCGTGGAAAGATCACCTGTACCTAGTGGAATTTTCTTACAACAACAGTTTCCAGGCCAGTATCCAGATGGCACCCTTTGAAGCACTGTATGGCAGAAAGTGCATATCTCCTTTAGCCTGGGATGATATGGGCGAGGGGCAGATGCTTGGTCCAAAGATGATTATGCAGATAATCGAGGAGGTCAGACAAGTCAGAGATCATCTTCGAGTTGCCCAAGATCGCCAGCGCCATTGGGCCAATTCTCATCGACGTCCCCTTGAGTTTTCAGTCGACGACCACGTGTTCCTTAGGATCTCACCTACCCGTGGCATCATTTGATTCGGTGTG
Source organism: Iris pallida (assembly GCA_029216955.1). Lineage (NCBI taxonomy): Eukaryota > Viridiplantae > Streptophyta > Magnoliopsida > Asparagales > Iridaceae > Iris > Iris pallida. The sequence goes on from JANAVB010013843.1 coordinate 12,688, forward strand.
CGGGGAAAGCTTAGTCATATGTATATAGGATCGTTCGACATTCTCGAGCGAGTAGATGATGTGTCCTATCGTCTCGCTCTTCTGCCGTCGTTATGTGAGGTACATGACGTATTCCATGTATCCCAATTGTGATGGTATATCCCGGATCCGAGCCATGTCCTTGATCATTCGGAATTGGTTGTTGGTACCAACCTTTCATATGAGAAAATGCCCGTATCCATATTGGACCAAAGAGAGAAGGTACTCAAGAATAAGACTATTAGTTTAGTCCGTGTTGCTTGGGGTCACCACTCTTTAGGTGAGTCAACATGGGAGCGTGAGGATGATATCCGATCGCGATATCCACACATGTTTGACTCAAAAGGTATAATGTCTTTCTTATGATTGCCAGTATTAGTATTGCTTGCCCGACATCTCTAGCCTCTTGATTAAATTTCGAGGACGGAATTCTTTTAAGGTGGATAGAGTTGTCACTCTCGTTTTTCGTTATACGTATTTTCAATATAAGTGTACGAAATTTCGACCCGTAATTAGACTTGTCTTGCTTAGCTTAATCTTGATTCGGTTTATTTTGTATTGGTTTAATTTGGTTTGGTTCATCATGGCATATTAGCTTGGCTTGGTTTGGTTTATTTTGGGTTTGAGATGATAAGGGGTTGATATATAAGTCAACTTGTCTCTCTCTCTCTTCATTACTCTCATTACTTCTTCTTCTTCCTCTTAACTCTCCCACCAACCTAGAGAGCTAGGCAAGTGCTAGCTTGCTTCATGAGAGAACTCATTTCTATATGTTCCATTTTCTTTCTTACACGATTTCAAGACACTTTAGAACTTAGCATTTTTCGATTTTGTGGATATTTTCTTGTAGATCTAAGTTTATGTTATTTTCGATTTTCTTTTGTTTTGATCTATCAAACTTGTTGTTTTCAAAAATCTAGTTGTTTCATGTTGTAAAGAATTTCGTTCTACCCCATTTTGACCTATGGAAGTCCAATTTTCGACTTAAATCGAAGGTTGGACGGAGCTTGGAAGCCATTGCTTCCATGGCTCATCTTCTCAGATTTTAGAGAAGATGAGCAGTGTTGCCTTGGCCGTATGAAGCCTTTCCACATGAAGTCCTGCGGCAGTGAGCCCTGGCCGCGTGAAATCATGCGAGCCACATATCTTGGTCGCATGAGCTTTGGCTGCATGAAGTCCTGCGGACTTCATTGCTTGCCGCATGAAGCTTTGGCCGCATGAAGTCCTGCAGACTGCATGCTTTACCGCATGACCCCTGGTCGCATGAAGTTATGCGGACTTCATTGCTTGGTCGCATAACCCCTGGCCGTATGAAGTCATGCGGACTGCATGCTTGGACGCATGAGTCTTGACTGCATGCCTTGGCCGCATGCCTTAGCCCCCTGCATGTTCATCTTTAGTATATAGTTTTATGTTTGAATTGCTTACATTTTGTACTCAGTCTAACTTGCGACTACCCGATTTGATGATTGTGAATCTTGGGCATATCTTGTATTAACTTAGCCATGAGCATGACATGACAACATGAACCTGACATAAAATTCTTGTATATCCCGGATCCGAGCCATGTCCTTGATCATTCGAAATTGGTTGTTGGTACCAACCTTTAATATGAGAAAATGCCTGTATCCATATTGGACCAAAGAGAGAAGGTACTCAAGAACAAGACTATTAATTTAGTCTGTGTTGCTTGGGGTCACCACTCTTTAGGTGAGTCAACGTGGGAGTGTGAGGATGATATCCGATCGCGATATCCACACATGTTTGACTCAAAAGGTATAATGTCTTCCTTATGATTGCCAGTATTAGTATTGCTTGCCCGACATCTCTAGCCTCTTGATTAAATTTCGAGGACAAAATTCTTTTAAGGTGGATAGAGTTGTCACTCTCGTTTTCCGTTATACGTATTTCCAATATAAGTGTACGGAATTCCGACCCGTAATTAGACTTGTCTTGCTTAGCTTAATCTTGATTCGGTTTATTTTGTCTTGGTTTAATTTGGTTTGGTTCATCATGGCATATTAGCTTGGTTTGGTTTGGTTTATTTTGGGTTTGAGATGATAAGGGGTTGATATATAAGTCAACTTGTCTCTCTCTCTCTCTTCATTACTCTCATTACTTCTTCTTCTTCCTCTCCTACCAACCTAGAGAGCTAGGCAAGTGCTAGCTTGCTTCATGAGAGAACGTATTTCTATATGTTCCATTTTCTTTCTTACACGATTTCAAGACACTTTAGAACTTAGCATTTTTCGATATGGTGGATATTTTCTTGTAGATCTAAGTTTATGTTATTTTCGGTTTTCTTTGGTTTTGATCTATCAAACTTGTTGTTTTCAAAAATCTAGTTGTTTCATGTTGTAGATAATTTCGTTCTACCCTATTTTGACCTATGGAAGTCCAATTTTCGACTTAAATCGCTGGTTGGACGGAGCTTGGAAGCCATGGCTTCCATGGCTCATCTTCTCGGATTTTAGAGAAGATGAGCAGTGTTGCCTTGGCCGCATGAAGTCTTTCCACATGAAGTCCTGCGGCAGTGAGCCTTGGCCGCATGAAATCATGCGAGCCACATATCTTGGCCGCATGAGCTTTGGCCGCATGAAGTCCTGCGGACTTCATTGCTTGCCGCATGAAGTCCTGCGGACTTCATTGCTTGCCGCATGAAGCTTTGGCCGCATGAAGTCCTGCAGACTGCATGCTTTACCGCATGACCCCTGGTCGCATGAAGTTATGCGGACTTCATTGCTTGGCCGCATAACCCCTGGCCGCATGAAGTCATGCGGACTGCATGCTTGGCCGCATGAGTCTTGACTGCATGCCTTGGCCGCATACCTTAGACCCCTGCATGTTCATCTTTAGTATATAGTTTTATGTTTGAATTGCTTACATTTTGTACTCAGCCTAACTTGCGACTACCCGATTTGATGATTGTGAATCTTGGGCATATCTTGTATTAACTTAGCCATGAGCATGACATGATACATAAACATGACATGACAACATGAACCTGACATAAAATTCTTGATAGTGGCCCGTTGAGGCGCACTCTTGACAAGTAACAAGTAAACCTGGCATAACATGATAAGCTTGATAGTGGCCCATCGAGGTGCACTCCTGACAAGTAATTCTGACAAGTAACAAGTACAAGTAACTCTCGTCTTGACACCGTGGGTAATTTTTCTTGATTATGTTTGTACAAGCTACAATTCTCGTCTTGCATCATGTCTAGGACATGGATTCCTGAGTACCGCGGTCAGAAATTCAGACTGAATCTGGCTAAGATAATGATTAGATAAATCAAGTAGCTCATATAGATAGAGATATTTCGGCTACAAGCAATCCCGTTGTCTGGGCGCCTTCCTTGTGGACTTGTAGCCGGCCGTCGAGTATGACACATTTCTACCTCACTGTCATGTGGGGTACTTCATGAAACAAGTATTATGCACATTGTCATGTGTTGCACTCCAAGTCACCTAATGATTCTTGATAACTCTTGTACTTGCGTTTGGATAACCTGGATAGTCTGCAGGGCTTGTGGCCGTAGGAATATCTCATTGCATCTTGCTAGTAACTAGGCTTGTGATAATCCTAGTTAGTTAAAGTATCAAGTCGTACTTTTGCTTGGCCGTGAATGTTGGATGAAGTCCAATCCTGTCTAGTCTTGCCTAGATCCAGTACATGGCTATCTCAGGACATGCTTGCTTACGCTTTACTCTTAGCAATAAATGGCTAGAGACCCGGTTCTGTTCAGGCGAAGGGTTACAACCTCGGTCCTTGTTTGATTAAGGATTGTAACCTGGCTTTCGAAATAGTTCCCCGTCCTCTTGTCATTTGTTGCCTTATTAACATTTCATGTTTTTCTATTATTATTCTTGTTTATGTTCTGACATGCTGGTTTTAGTTCTCAAGTGAAGCCTCCCTTGTGGCACTTGCTCTTTCTGGGGTCTGACCCAGTTGGTTTTGTATGGCCAAATTTTGGAGCAGCACCCGAGGATCTCCTAGCCTTCCAGCCAGATGGTGAACACTAGACGTAACCCTGGCAACGAGTGTGTTTTATTTTGCTCTCCCACTATATTGTAAATTATTTTTTTGAGGCATTTAGCTGTCGAGCAAGTGTTGGCTCGTGTTGAATACTTATATTTCTTGTCTGCCTAATGGTTGTAACATGATTGACAAATCTTAGGGTTGATCATGTATGACTGAAACTCTTGCTAGTCCTCACATTTTGTACGACTAGCTTCATGATCATCTGTATATGAAATGTATGGGACGCCTTACTATTGAATATCTAATGGTCTAACATCTTGTAATTATTATTACTTGCTTGAGATTGAGACACTAGGCTTGTTCTTGACCATAAGAGACTGATGGCTTGTAGATAAACCCTCATACATCTAGACAGCCATGACCGTATATCGAGGTGGAATACACTTCTATATACGTAGCTGACTGTGTCTATCCCCCGCTCTCCAGTATTCTGGTTCTGGAACGTGATATACATCTTTGTAGCTCCACGATGAATAGAATACTGAGACTGATGAACCTCCTACATAATTTCTTTAAATCGCTACTTGGCACACATAGCCTGTTTCCATTTCTCAACAAACCATCATCTGCAATGGTGAACTTATCTAAAATATGGCTTGCACCTGAGCTATAATACTTCGTAGACTATCATCTTAATACCGAGTCTCCCTAATCTCGTCCATCAAACTAGGCTGAATCTGTATACCCATCATTTGTCCATCAACTCCCAAAATAATAACCTCGATATCCAAACTCTCCAAATCCTATAATAAATACCAATCCATCGTTAGAAACATAGCTATTAGGTATATTCTCAAAGCATCTGCAACAACATTGACTTTTCCTGGATGATACTGTAGAGTAATATCGAAGTCCTTCATCAGCTCTTACCATCTTCGTTGTCTCATATTCAGCTCATTCTGAGTGAACACATACTTCAAGCTCTTATGATCAGTGAATATCTCCACCTTTCACAATAAATATAATGCTTCTACAACTTCAAAGTAAAGATCACAGCTGGTAACTCTAAATCATGGGTAGAATAGTTCTTTTCATGTGGTCGTATTTGTCTGGATGTGTATGCCACAACTTTTTTGTTTTGAAAAATTGAAGAACCAATTTAAAAATCTCTACTACAACTTCTCTACTAACCAAATATAGTAACTATCAAAAATTACACTTTACAAATCACTTCAACAAACATCCATATATTAATTTTTTGGATTTTCTTTTATCTCTAATATCTACTTTTTTGAAACACCCAAATAAAAAAAAAATATATACACATAACATACATATACAATTCATACGCAAAATATGAAACTTGTGAATTTTCTAATTGGTCTCGGCAAACTCCAAACAGTGCCCTAAAGTTGAACAAAAGTGTGGAATGGGTATACTTCTCTACTACTCTTTTTTTTTTTTTTGAAAGATACTTCTCCACTACTAAAATGATTAACATATGCCCATTATCATGACATGGCACCTAACTATGTTTACCGATCTCCAGTTGCACCAAACCTCCCTATTTACTTCACTTCCCTACACGATTAAATACAATTAACTTCCAAAGTCCTAACCAACCGAACCTGATCCAACCACCCCCATCTCTTGTAAGAAAAAAAAAAAAAGAAAAAAGAAAAAGAAAACAACACAAATATTCCCATCTCTCTTTAAGGGGCGTTTGGTATGCGGAATACTATATAGCCGGAAATTCTATATTTCCGGGAATCAAATTCCAAGGAATTAAATTCCCGGGAAAATTATATTCCCATGTTTGGTGACAATATAAATATTTCCGGGAAAAAAATAAAAAATAATAATAACGAAAAAAATGAACAAATATAAAAAAAACCGATAAAAGGACAAAAAACCTGTAAAAACGAAAAAATCGTAAAAACGACAAAATAACAAAAAACGACAAAAACGATGAAAAACGACGAAAAATCGGTTAAAACGACAAAAATGACCAAAAAGCGACAAAAAATGTATAAACGACAAACAATAACAAAAAAAGGGTAAAAACGACAAAAATAACCAAAACACGACAAAAACGACATAAAATCGGTAAAAACAACAAAAAACCAAAATGCGGCAAAAACGACCAAAAAAAATCGGTTAAAACGACAAAAAATCACAAAAAATCGGTTAAAACAAATAATCAATAAAAACGACAAAAAAGAACACAAAATCGGTTAAAACGACAAAAAAATAATCAAAAAGCGATAAAAACGACAAAAAATAATCAGAAAGTGACAAAAAAAGAGTAAAAAACGACAAAAAATTGGTAAAAACGAAAAAAATTGGTAAAAACGAAAAAATTGACAAAAAAGGCGAAAAACGACAAAAATAATCAAAAAGTGAAAAAAAGGACAAAAATGGGTAAAAACGACAAAAAATAGCTTAAAACGACAAATTTTTTTTGGTAAAAACGACAAAAAATGACAAAAAAAGATAAAAACGAAAAAAAAAAAATCAAAAAGTGACAAAAAAGATAAAAAATGGGTAAAAACGACAAAAAATTGCTTAAAACGACAAAAAATTGGTAAAAATGAAAAAAATGACAAAAAATTGATAAAAACGACAAAAAATAATCAAAAAGTGACAAAAAAGACAAAAAATGGATAAAAACGACAAAAAATGAAAAAAGCGATAAAAATGACAAAAAATAATCAAAAAGTGACAAAAAAGACAAAAAATGGGTAAAAACGACAAAAAATTGCTTAAAACGACAAAAAATTTGTAAAAACGACAAAAAAGGCAAAAAATGACAAAAAACGATAAAAACGACAAAAAAAGAAAAAAATGTTCATAACTAATCAAAATTGATCAAAAAAGAAGAAAAAAAATTTAAACAATTTTTTTTTTGCCCGGACAAAAAAAAATTGATCAAGGGATAGAATTCTCATGTTTTGTGGGAAAACTATTTACCCGGATATTTATAATTCTCGGAAATAAATTTTTTATAAGCCAAACAAACATGGTAATAGATTTCCATCTTAAATTTTCCCAAAAAAAAAAAAAAAAAAATACCGCGTACCAAACTCCCAGTATTCATTTACCCATAGACATATACCACCCTTCTCTCTCATTCACTCTCTCTAACAAAGAAAAGAAAAGATAATTCAACCACCAAGCAAAGACGCAAGCATGAAGCACCTCTCCAAACAGCCGACCTCCTCCCTCCCCTCCTACACTCCAAAACCCACCACCACAACCACCACTAGTTCCACCACCAGGCGCACCCTCTCCAGGCCCACCACCCCCCTGGCCCACCGCCTCCTCCTAGTCCTCCTCGGCGCGCTCATCGCCTCCACCATCTTTCTCCTCCACCCCTACCTCCACCCTCCACTTACCACCATCGCCACCACCACTTCCAAACCCCACTTCCAGCGCCACTTCCAACAGTTCCCCACCACCCAGACCCAGCTCTCCGGCGGCGCCAGGCGGGTCCCCGTAGGCCTCAAGCGGCCGTCGAAGCGCGTGGTCGTGACGGGCGGGGCCGGGTTTGTGGGATCCCACCTGGTCGACCGGCTGCTCGAGAGGGGGGACAGCGTGATCGTGGTCGACAACTTCTTCACGGGGAGGAAGGAGAACCTGGTCCACCACTTCGGCGACCCGAGGTTCGAGCTCATCCGCCACGACGTCGTCGAGCCGATCCTCCTCGAGGTCGATCAGATCTACCACCTCGCCTGCCCGGCCTCCCCCGTGCACTACAAGTACAACCCCATCAAGACCATCATATCCTTCAATTTGCTTTTTCTTAGATCTCTACTTCTAATTTAGCACTAGTAGCTCAGTGCTTGACTTTTGGAGATCTGTTCTTGATTTGTGGTACTGGTGACGATTCTTTTTTGGTTTAGATCTAGTTGAATGGAGTATGGTGGATGATGATTTCTCGACGGTCGTTGCAAACTGACATCTGTTCTTGATTTTTTGTGATATATTTGTGTCAGCAAACAAATTTGCTTACTGCACGGAACGCTTGGATCGGCCGACACAATGGAAGAAGTTCCACTGCTCAGAGGGGATTTGTTGGGTATTAGTTGGTCCGATCGGCCGTCCTCGATCTTGCACTCATTCGAAGTGTCTGCTGTAATTGGAACGAATTGTGGTTGATCCGTATTTAAACCTATGTCACCTTTAGAGCCATGAATATGCTTTTGAGATCTGTATCGATTGCTACTATGTATTGGGTATCCCTTTTAGAGTTTTAGCATGGATACTCAAAAGCTGGAGTAGTGTTGACATTTTGTTCATGCCGGCCTGCCGCACATGGACATGTATTGGACACAACACGGGTACCCCAAAATACAATAGGACATCCAATATCGGTACAGTTCCACTGTACCGTGTCTTACTTGTCTCCATGCAACAAAAAGTATGGTACTCAGATACATTTTTGGCTATGAATTGAATTTGAAACAAAGCTTTCAGATTTCTAGACATACATTCTACTGCCACTAATTTCACCTTCTCTATAAAGTCTTGTCGTTTGTTCCACTTTTCAAGGTGATCTTGATTCAGTAGTTGTGATAATTTTCTTTCTACAATACTTTATGGAAACTCTTTAACTATGAGTTACAAGACAAATGTGATGGGAACGTTGAACATGTTGGGTTTGGCAAAAAGAATTGGAGCACGGTTCCTGTTAACCAGTACCAGCGAGGTCTACGGTGACCCTCTTGAGCACCCTCAGAAAGAGACTTATTGGGGCCATGTTAATCCTATAGGTAAACACCTGACAAAGGGTTAATTAGTTGTACCCCCCTATGGTTTGTACATATTTTGGTAACTGTTCCCGTTGTTTCAAAAATAAAGAACACCACCCTGGCTGCTTAATTTTCTACTCATTTTCTTCTATGCATCAAGGGGGTACAACTAATTAACTTTATAAACCAGGGGGGTGTTCTTTATTTTTAAAACAACAGGAACAGTTACCAAAATACGTACAAACCATAGGGGGGTACAACTAATTAACCCCCTGACAAATTCCAATTTATGCTTTTTTTTATATGTTTCATTTAGTGCCCTTTTAATGACAAAGTAATCTCATTCCTCCAGTGGATTTCTTTCTTCCATGTAATCTGATTCTTAATATTGTCTAGATCTGTTATACCTTCTTTATGATATTCTGTTAGTGAAACAGTAGATCTTAATGCTACTCCATATTAGGTGTTAGAAGTTGTTATGACGAAGGAAAAAGAACAGCTGAAACTTTGGCCATGGATTACCATAGGGGTGCTGATGTCGAGGTAATTTTATTGTGGTATTTGTATATGAGTTTGATATTCGTCTAAAAAGTTGCATGCTTATGATAGTATATGAGTTGAGTTTGTTCACAAGCTCATCAACCAAAATTTCTCTATGGGACTGCTTGGATCGATATAATTGGCAGGAGGTTGTGAAAGTGACTTCTTGTTTGGTGAAAATGAAATACATGTGCTTTAAAGTTTCAGCCTCGTCTGCTGGAACTACTTTCAATGTTAGGATAGATGATATTTTGTAACTTGGAAGTGGGAACACTTCTGTGTTTGGATGTCTATGAAAGAGGTGAGGAAGTTAAAAATTACATTATAACAATAACAAAAATAATTATGAAACAACATTAATAATTATTTATTAGTACTAATTATTTCAACTTTTTTAGTTCAAATTATAACAATAAATATTTACAATTTTTTTTATTAACTAGATTTACTTTTTTGTTAAGTAGTTATTTAACTTAAGTATTAATTACTTTTTTAATTAAGTAATTATTTATCTTTTTTATTAAGTAATTACTTTATTAACTAAGGTGGGCTTTAATATATATTTTACATAGGCCACTTTTCATTTCCTAATTTTTCCTTCTCTTCACAATCGCGTGCCTCAATACTAGTTCTTTTAATATTGGTCCCCGTACAATGTGTGCAGGGTCATACTAATGGGTCATCTGAACCCATCGGGAAAAAAAGACTCAGACTCAGCTACGCAATCGACTTGGAGATGAGTTTATGAATGATTGTTTGGTCGCTTAGATTTAGAAATACATGTCCGAGATTGTCAACAATGAAGACATTATTCAATGATTTCAAAATATGTGAAATCGGAGATGAGTATTGTAATCGAAGATTAGTTATCTTTGTTTTTTTAAGACATGTGAAACTATATATATATATATATATATATATATATATATATATATATATATATATATATAATATGATGGCGATTGGCGATCTGGCGACGGGAGCCCTAGGGCATCCACGTGGGCCGCCCCCGCGGCCGCCGGAGCCCCTGGCCGGCGGAGGGGAGGCTTCGGCGAAGCCTGGCGGCCCCTCCCCCGGCGCTGGGGAGGGGCGGGAGCACGTTCGGGGGGGTCGGGCGGACCCCCCGCTGCAGGCGCGCGCGCACGGCCCCCCCCCAGGCGGTGGGGGGGGTGGCGGGAGACCGGGGGGGGGTCGGGTGGACCCCCCTGGATCGTCGACGACCCCCCCAGGCGGAGGGGGGGGGGGTCGGGTCCTTCGGGAGTAGCGTCGGGTGGCCTCCACGCGGTGACCGGTGATTCGGGCCTGTTGCGAGGAGGCCCCATTGATCCGAACTTTAAATTCGGATCCAGTTCTGGTGCGCTAGGGAGCCAAACGGAGGAAGGTGGCTGGACGACGGTTACGCGCCGTCGAGTGGCGAAACCCGGGGGGAAGATGGGAGGCGGACAAGGTCAGGTTAGGGATCATCGTCCTGTTGGCCGTCAGAACGGGTCTGGATCTCGAACATCTGGCCGGGGTCCGGAGGTGCATGCTGGAAGATCGGTGGGGTGGCGGCCTAAGGCGACTGCGGCGGCCAAAGGAAAAAGTAAGATGGTGGACCCGGATGTTCAGGGATCGGGGACCTCACGCCCGGTTACTGCCTCGAGGCCTACTGGGTCGTCCCCTCGGCCTACCGGAAGGTCCTGGGCCGAGATATGCAAACCTGTGGGACCGAAATCTCCCTCGTCGATGGAGTACGTTCCGCCTATCAAGGTTGGGAGGGGGTTCTGGGCTGTGTTCCCTGCGGAGGAGATCCAGAAGGTGACAGAGTACTGGGAGAATACCCTCGTCCTATATGTCTTGGGCAACAAGCCTTTCTATGGGCAGATCCGGGGCTATGCAGCGCGAGTCTGGCAGCCTAAGGGGAGTATGGAGTTCTATGCTCGCGAAAACGGCTTCTATTATGTGAAGTTCGGAATGGCGGAGGATGTCGCTAGGATCCTCCAAGGCGGCCCCTGGACGTTCGACGACAGACTTATTATTCTCAAGGAGTGGACTCCGGAGCTGCGATGCGAGAGGGAAGTTCTGAATGCCATCCCAGTATGGATTCGCTTTCCTGAACTCCCGGTAGGATTCTGGAGTATTCCGTTGTTGATGCGGCTGGCTAGTTTAGTGGGCACCCCGATCAAGGCGGATGATGCCACCACCTTTCGGACGCGGTTGATGTACGCTAGAATTTTTGTGGAGATTCGTGCAGGGGGGGAGCTCCCGGAGATGGTGGAGTATGAGATCCCTTCTGGGGAGGTTCTTACCCAGAGGATGGAGTATGAGTGGGTTCCGCCTACTTGTACACGATGTTCCTGCTTCGGACATCTGGCCAGTGCTTGCTCGAAGGTTGGCCCTACGGTGGAGCCTAGCTTCCCTCCTCGTGCGGCTTCCGACGTCCCCTGTGATATGGATTTCAGAGATGATAGCAGAGTGGAGGGATTGGAGGGGGATGACACTAATCGGGTGCGGGAAGGCGGGCTGAGCCTCGTTGTATCGACCCAGCTTGCTCCAACGGAAGGGGTGGTGCCCACTTGCCCGGGGCAGAGTAGCATAGTTACCAGAGGTATGATGGCGAAGGAGACTGAGGCACGAGGGGAGGGCGGACCGTCTGGTGGGTAGGTTTACTGTAGGAAGAGACGTGCTGTCGGCCTGTTACGAGATGGTTTCTCCACGGAGGAGGGACGTACTACAGTCAGAGAAGAGGCGGTGTGTGTTGACAATCCAGGCTGGGCGTTGGTGCTATCTCAGGGCGTTCCCCAACAGACAAGTCCGACTGGAATGGATGATGATTCTTTAGCGACGGCTGCGGCACCTTCCCCAGGTGTCGCTCCGGGAGTTACTTTGGGGGCCCCCACCTCTCATTAATTAATGGCCATTATCGCCTGGAATGTGAGGGGGGCGTGTTCGCTAGGGAGGTGGAGAGAGATCTGTGGGGTGCTCAACAGGGAGCGTTGTGACATTTCTGTTATTTTGGAGTCCAAGATCAAAGGTGAGAAGACCCTTACCCGTCGGACCCCTTCTCATTGGACCCAATTGCACAATCTGGCCCTTTGTGACATGGCCAGAATTTGGGTTCGCTGGAACCTGAAGAGCTGGGACGGTGACTTGCTCTTGCTGACAGAGCAGCTGATTGCCATCTCCTTCGTGAACAAGGGTGGCTTTCGGTTCTTGCTGGGGGCTGTCTACGGCCACAATGACAGAAGGAGACGGGAGTCCTTATGGAGCGACATCACCCGTATTTTATCTGTTGCTGACTCATCTTGCCTTCCGCTTCTCTTGATCGGGGACTTCAATGCCCTTCTGCACCATGGGGAGAAGCTGGGTGGCCGCCCGGTTCCGGATTCTATACTCTTTGATTTCCAGAGATGCCTCCTGCTTGTGGGGCTGCGGGGATTATCTCGCTCAGGCTGCATCTGGACTTGGCACAACAAAGCAACTCATAATAGGGTTGCTTGTCAGCTTGATCGAGCCCTGGGCAATGGAGAATGGTTCCTTCACTTCCCCAACACTTCAGCTGAGGGTCTGCCAGCTGGGACGAGCGATCACTCCCCCATCAGGGTTGGCTTTACTGCTCGGTCTATTGGGAAGTCTCGCCCGTTCAGGTACAACAACAGTTGGTATCTCTCGGAGGGTTACCTTGAGGCTGTCGTTGAGGGGCTCTCTAGTGGTCAGGAGGGGACGGCTCAATTCCGTTTGGTTCATCGTCTCAAGGCCACGAAGAGAGCCCTTAGGAGTTGGGTGAAGGGGCTGCCCAAGTCCACATTAGAAGACAAGGAGGTGGAGTTACGTACCTTACAGCAGGATATGCAGACTGACATGCTTAATGGGGACCTGGCGGCCAGAGAGAAGGAGCTGATTGGCGAAGTCAACATTCTGAGGCTACAGAAGGAGATTAGCTCGGCCCAGCGTGCCAAGTGCTCCTGGCTGAAGGATGGCGACCGGTGCTCCAAGTTCTTCTATGATGTGATCCGGACTAGACAGAATAGGAATCACATTTCCCAGCTTCTTCGTGCTGATGGCACTCTGGTGGGGACGCCGGCTGAGATCCAGGGCGAGGCTGTCAGGTACTACTCCGAGTTGTATTTCCAGACTGATTACCTTTCTGTGTTCCCAGAGGTTGTGACGAAGAGATTGGTGACTCCATTTGGCAATAGCATCCTGCTTGCACCTGTTTCATTGGAGGAGGTGGAGTCTATTGTCAAGGGGGCGGACCCCAACAAGGCTCCTGGTCCGGATGGCTTCAGCAATGGTTTTTTCAAACGGCATTGGGACATTCTGAAGCACCAGGTGGTGGAGGTGGTTCAGGAATTCTTCACCACAAGGAAGCTTCTGAAGGAACTGAATCACACCTTCCTGACCTTGGTGCCGAAGAAGGAGGGAGCGCCAGCACTGGCAGATTTTCGTCCTATTGCGTGTTGTAATTATCTTTATAAGATAATTACGCACCTTATGTGCCGACGGATGGAGAGGATTATGCAGGAATTGGTTTCCCCGAATCAGGCTGCTTTCATCAAGGGGAGGTCGATCGCTGAGCACAGCCTCCTGGCTCATGAGATGGTGAGGGGTTTTAGCAAACCCGGAGGGGAGAAAGCTTGTGTTAAACTGGATCTGAGGAAGGCGTATGACATGGTCAATCGGGACTTCCTCTGTCATCTTATGTTGGCTATGGGATTTGCGGAGCACTGGGTTACGATGATTCGGGAGTGCATTACGTCCCCTACTTTCTCTGTGCTTATCCAGGGTGTTCCTTATGGGTATTTCCAGAGCAACCGTGGGCTTAGGCAGGGTGACCCACTGTCCCCTTACCTGTTCACGCTTGTTATGGAATACTTCACTTGCTTAATGGACTTGGCTGTACACCGTGGACGATTGATCCCTCTGTTCCGGAGGATGGACCCTCCAGTTACTCATCTTATATATGCTGATGATCTGCTAGTTTTCATCCAGCCGTCGACGGAGGGGTTGCTGACTCTTGCGGCTATTATGGAAGATTTGAAGTCTGTCTCCGGTCTCCAGATGAACAGGTATAAGAGTAGGGTCTACTTCAGTTTCCTGTGTTCCCGGAAAGAGGAGCGGGCTGATATGTTGGGAATCGCGAGGAGTGATCTTCCGGTGCGATACTTAGGAGTACCTCTCACAGTCAATTATGCTCGGGATCAGGATTGTCAGAGTCTGGTAGATTATGTCCAGAGGAGGGTAGAAGGGTGGCAAGCAGCAGGTCTGTCATTTGGCGGTCGCATAGAGCTGGTCAGATCGATGATCTCGCCTGTGGCCCAATTTTGGCTGCAGTCCATCCTCCTACCTGTGGCCACTATTCGACGGGTGGAGCGGCTATGTGCTGATTTCATTTGGAGGAGAGGTATGCATGCTATCTCCTGGGACCAGTTATGTCGCCCCAGGAAGGAGGGGGGAGTGGGGCTCCGACCGTTGATGGAGGTTAGAGAGGCTTCTGCGCTTAAGCTGGCATGGAGATTCATCAGCGGGGATTCTCTCTGGGCGGACTGGATGCATAGCAGATACGTGAAGCAGGGCAGCTTTTGGACGTGTCCTACTGACAACAACCATTCAGTCACGTTCAAGACTGTCTTGCGACACAGAGGGGTGCTCAAGTCTGCCATCCGGAGGGTCATGAAGGACGGATCGGGTACGGATCTCTGGCGGGACCTTTGGATTGATCGGCGGTCGTTATTAGACATTTGGGAGGCCCCGACGCACCAGGAGGATAGGCGTGGGCTGTTGTGCAGCCGGATCATACGTACTGGGGAGTGGAGGCCGGATTCTTATCGGTTCACAGAGGGACTGGAGGGAAGCATTATGGCTACTGTTATTGATCCGTCGTTGCCCGCGGACCGGTGGATTTGGGAGCCGACTGATGGATCTTCAGAGACTGGGGAGTTCCAATTCCGCAGTTGCTACAACCTCATCAGGCGTACTTTTCCGTTGAGTTCTGATTACGAGTTCGTTTGGTGCAAGGGCCTAGCCAGGAAGATGCAGTTGTGTATGTACAAGCTTCTTCTCGGTCGTCTTTTGACTAGAGATCGTCTAAGATCGTTTGGAGTGCCGGTTCCGGACCCCAAGTGTGTGCTTTGCGGTTTGGAGCCTGAATCTATGAATCACATCTTCTTCGAGTGCACTCTTGCATGGCAGATCTGGGCGGAGCAGGGTCGAGTATTGGGAGTGGGCGCTACTGGACATTGGATTGGGGACATCATCACGGTGATCCGAGATAGCAGAGGTAGAGGGCAGGACTGGTTCCGCACAGCCAGAGTTCGTCTGGCTGCTTCGGTCTGGCATGTATGGCGGGAGCGAAACCGTCGGATCTTTGAGGGGCTGGTCACTTTCCCGGTTGGCATTCTCCATAACATTGAGTTTGATGTAAATGCTATGGAGAATTGATGAGTGGGAGTCCCACTCGGGTTGTATGTTGTAAGATTATGGCTTTTACTTTGGAATAAAATTCACCTTTTTCCAAAAAAATATATGTTGTTGTTTTGGTAAGTGATTTTATTTTTGGACTTTCTTTACATTTGAGGTTGACCTCCCTCTCTAAAATTCTTGCGTCGCCCCTGAATGTGTGTGTGAGAGTCGCACACGAGCCAATCCCTAGCAAAGCATGATGGCAGAGAGGTGAGCTGGACAGGTTATTAAAATGATTTGGAGGTGGTAGGGATAGATGCAATTACTTGCAATCAGGATATCCTGGTTGTTGTTGACTTTCTTCAGTTCTACACAACTTTCTTTACCTTAAAGGAAAGTTGTCACCATCTTTAAGACCCCAAGGGTCAGGGGGTGGGTGAAGTCAATGGATGGAGCTAAACTCAAGATGGAGAGGGATAACGAAACATGATGGCCCCAGAGGTGAGCTCAGCAGGTTATTAGCAAAGCTTTGGAAGTGTAGTAGAGAGAGATGTAATAGTGTTGCAGTTAGCCTATCTTAGTTGTG
>JANAVB010013844.1:0-128734 GCA_029216955.1 Iris pallida
CATTATGATGTGAGACTATAGTTAGTGATTTTTTGATGTAGTTGTTAAATGATTATCTATTTAGTTTCTTTTATGATGTACCAGTCTAAACTTTCGAGTTAGACTTTTTATTAGACTGTTTTTGACAGTACTAAACTTTTGAGTTATGACTTATGCAGTTTTTGTTAGTTGCATCTTATTCTAGTAAAATTATGAGATTTCAGTTATTTCTTTTCTCACTGCTACTTCTAGCTTACTTTTTCTACGACTTGTTATATATGGATATAATATTTCTTTGTCTTTTGGTGAGCATTGTTGGCTTCACACATTACGGGGAATCCAAAATATTTTGAACACGACAACGGGGGAGAAAGAGCAATACCATTTTTTTTAAAACAAAATCAACTGGTTTATTCAAAGAACAAATCAGGTATTTTTATTTCAAGTTACTAGATATATTTTGGTATGGACTAAAGTTTGTCAATTATCAAAATGGGGAAGATTGTTAGCCCATTACCAAATGGTCACACCCGATTTTGATAAATTAACAAATAACTTAAGTCAATACACAAAATATACAAACTAATGTTAACATTTCAGGTCAAGTAAATTCAATATCAGAGAGTATACTATAATATCAGCAAGCATGAAAATCATCATCTCGAAGTACTTATGAACCGGAATCAGTCTGAGTCATTTTACAGTTTATTATGTATTTTATCCTTTATTGAGTCTAGGATACAAATTGCAAAATCGACTGAGTATTACTGGCTTAGGTTATTCACAGTCTACTCTTCTATAAATCCTATCCATTCATTTAAAGTCCACTTACCAAAAGTTCCATTTATCATATGCAACAAAATTTGACAAAACATTACTAGATGAACTTAGACAAAACTCAAGCCGAGTTCAGCCTGAGTTCTGACCGAGTTCGATCGTGTCAAATTCAAATGTTTATTACCTCCAAATTTGCATGCAACGTTCGTTTGCAAAATTTTTGCATCTGAACCCCACCCGAACTCTGCCCGAGTTCGGTTCTCAAAAACACCTATAAATAAAAGAGAAAATTTTCTTTTCAAATCACTCATCATTTCTTCTCTTTATCTATTCCTAAAGTGTTTTTTAGTGTTCTAAAAGCTTTCATACTCCACCTATACATCTCTTAGCCAACGCCAGTAATATCAATTCGATTTAGAGTTCTTTGGTTCTCAGAGTTGTAAAGAGGTCGTTCAAGTTCAGAAATCATCTCTGTTTTAGGAGCCGGTCGTGCGCTCGTCACCAAGCACGGTGTTGTGAAGTTGGTCGGACACTTATCACCAAGCACGGTGTTGCAAAGAGACTGCAAGCTCTCAATTAGCTTATGAATAGTGGATTAACAGCAGGCAAGAGTACCTGCGACTGGATTAGTCCTCCAAGAGGGAAACCAGTATATATCGTGGTGTCACTGAGTTTGATTCTCTTATTTCTTGCTACGTTTATTTATTGTCTCTTTATTCATTGCCATAGTTATCTGCCTTTAATTTTTAAGTGATAATTTATTCCGCTGCACTCGCACTCACTCTATTCACCCCCTCTAGAGGTGCTCAACGGTCCTACCAGGGTGGGCCAAGAGTGTTGTGTGCACGTACCGACGCGGAGGGCGCATGAACATGAACACCCAGGGACAGGTTGGCTCTAGGAGTAGACTGTGTACGGGTAGAGGCAGCCACGAGCTGAGATGCGCTGGATGGATGGTGCGCAGAGGGTGCGTAGGCAGCACGTGAAGGAGGGGCAGTCAGCACACAGAGGGGGTACCGGGGAGGGATGAGGAGTAGGTGCCCGGCCAGGAGGCCCAAGGCAGGTGGCGCAAGGAGCCAGCAGGGAGGGGGTGGGTCCCAAGGGGGCTGCACCATCCTTAGATAGCGCAAGGTTCGATGAAAACAGATTTTGATTTGAATTCAAATGGAAATAGGGTGAGCGAGAAGAAGAGGACCCGCAACCCAAAAACTGAGCATCCGTCACGTCATGTCGTACAATGAAAGAAGAAGACCAAGCTCCAGCAGCAGCTGGCATCGCCGATAGCCAAGCCAGCTCTGCCGGTGAAGATCCGGAGCGGGGGGCCGCGGAGGCCTCGGGATAGAGGGTAGCGTCCTCCGGCCTCACAAGGATGGAAGAATACCAGGCTCTGGCAGCGGCTGGCACCGCCAAGAGCCAGGCCTGCGCGGCTGGAGAAGAACCCGGACGGGAGACCGCAGAGACTACAGAAGAAGGGGCAGCGTTCGCCGGAGCGATCAAGCCAAAGAGGGCAAGATGGTCGGCAAACCAGGGAGCGACCTCCTGAGACGACTCGGCCACGTCCGGTGGCACCAGGGGAGGCCCCTCCGAGGGGCCCCCGGCCTCGCAAGGGAGGCCGGACATGTCGCCGGAGGAGGGCGACAAAGGAACACGACATGAAAGATAAGGGGACGCCACACGGCGGGGAAGCCGCCGGAGAACAGCACAAGGGGCACAGAGAAGCCGCACCAACTAACCATAACAGCCGAGGAGACCACCCGCTGATGGGGGTGGTCGGCAGCAAAACCTGAGAACCGCTGGAGAGGAACACGCGGAGAGCTTCTCTCTCTTCAGCTCCTGAAAAAACAATTTTATATATATATATATATATATATATATATATATATATATATATATATATATATATATATATATATATATATATATATATATATATATATATATATTGGAGCGGATCAAAAGCCCCCCTTATAAAAACCCCTAAAAACTTCTCCCACTCTAATTCGTAATATTAATGTTAATATTAATGTTAATATTAATGTTAATATTAATGTTAATGTTAATATTAATTTTTTTTATTAAAGTTAATGTTAATGTTAATATTAATGTTAATGTTAATATTAATTTTAATGTTAAGTTTAATGTTAATTTTAGTATTTAATGTTAATATTAACATTAATATATATATATATATTAATGTTAACATTAATATTAACATTAATATATATATATATATATATATATATATATATATATATATATATATAAAATAAATATATATATATATATATATATCAGTGGTGCGGTGGCACACCGGTAAGACCGATGGCACTCGGGAGTGAGGGCGCGGGTTCGAGCCCCCACTCCCACGGGGGCGGCTGGGTGGCATTGCCCACGGCCTCCGATCCAAGGCTGGCTGGGTGGCGTTGTCAACGGGCCTTGGTTTTAAAAAAAAAAGAAAGAAGAAAAAAGTATATATATATATATATATATATATATATATATATATATATATATATATATTTTATATATATATATATATTTAAAAATATATATATATATATATATATATATATATATATTTTAATCAAACACCAGCTTTATTGATTCATATGACTTCAGCAGTACATTTGATCTCCTCCCTCTTAACTTCACTCTCTTGGTAAGCCAACACATATAAAGGAATGACGCCCTTAATATGTCTACACTTGATCAACGCCTTCGCAATTTGCCGCTGGACCTCACGAACAAGTGCTGGATTTCAAATCTACTTCCCTCGTAGCGAGTTTTGTTTCTATTTTTCCAATAACCCAGCATATAGCGCCTACCATCACCTCCTTCACATGTTTTTCTCTTCCCTTCCAGCATCCATGCAATCTCTGCATCAAATCATTCGCCCTACGTTTAACCCTATACTCCTGTGTAAAATAAGCCCACAAGAGTTGGGTGATACCCCCTGTTCTGAATAGGTTGTCCAGCGATTCAGTCTTCGGATCTTCAAAACAATTGCATTTGGATGCATGCTCATAACCAGGGATTGAAACCTCTCATCCGTTGGCAATTTGTCAAGCACAATTCGCCATAGAAGTATCGACCACTTAGCAGGAATAAACACACTCCATATGTGCTTAAATATTGGACTTTTAGGATACTGTGTGCGGGTTTTAGCCCAGGCAGAACTAACTAAGAATCGTTTGGTTGAATGATTCCAAATAAGTTGATCCTCTCCAGGCTTAATAACAATATTGTGCTGAGTTAATGTAGCAGCAACTTCGGCTCCAAGAAGATGAGTAATCTTCTCCATATCCCAATTCCCCTCCTCGTCAACAAGCTCCCTGATATAATGTAGGTGTTCATTAATCTGAGTTTTACGAATAAGGCCAGTTGGACACCATAATTCATGAAAAAATACTAGAATGGCTAGACTTAACATCCAAAGAGATGAACTTCTCCCTAGCTCCAGCCCTTTCAGCAGACACCTCCATACACGAGACGACCCCGATCCATCTACAACCTCATTCGGATGAAGCTATTGACAGTATTTACCTTCAAGAACTTGGCCCACAGTGAGTCTTTAGATCTGAATTTCCACCATAACTTAACAGAATATGAATTCAGAATATCTTGCATTCTACGAACACCCAATCCTCCCTCCTCTATTGGTCGAGCTATCTTGTTCCATGCCAGCCATGACCTTTTTTGTATACCATCTTTAGATCCCTAGAAGAATTTCTCAAACATAGTTTCAAGTTGGTTTAATACACCAATAGGAGGGTTCGTTGCCGCTAGACAGTAGATAGGGATGGACGTCAGGACTACCTTGAGAAAGATTAGCTTGCCACCATAGGATAGAATTTTATTATGCCCCCAATTCAAAGGAGAGCGGACCTTGTCAAGTAAATCAATATACATGCCCGCATTCCGTTTCCCGACCATAAGGGGACAACCCAAATAAATCATGGGCAGAGTACGAACCTGAAGTCCAGTGAGTTGTTGGAGCTCCTCCGCTTTTGTCTTGCAAGATTGACTTTGATAAGAACACAGCTGATTTGTTCCAATTAATGCGATGGCCAGACACCTCCTCATAGGATTTCAGAACTCCATATAGCTTCTGCATCCACCATTTTTCCCCATATGAGACGACAATTACGTCATCCGCATTGGCCAAGTGTGTGATTCGAGAACATCCACTTGGACAGTAAAACCCATTGTAACCTGCCGAGGATCCCAACTTTTGGAGATTGCGAGACAACGCCTTGGCCGCAATGACGAAAAGTACTGGGGAGATAGGGTCGCCCTGTCTAAGTCCGCGTGAAGCATGGAAGAAACCGATACCTCTCCATTTATAACAGTCAAAAACCATACATTATTGATCAGAGGAAAGATCATGTCAATCC
The DNA here is from genome assembly GCA_029216955.1 of Iris pallida. Taxonomy (NCBI): domain Eukaryota; kingdom Viridiplantae; phylum Streptophyta; class Magnoliopsida; order Asparagales; family Iridaceae; genus Iris; species Iris pallida. The sequence goes on from JANAVB010013844.1 coordinate 5,151, forward strand.
ACTGCTCACAGAAACCAAACCAACGAAGAACACTCATCAGAAAGCCCCAATTCAATCTGTCATAGGCTTTACTCATGTCCAATTTAATCGCTGCATTACCCTCCCCAATTTTTATGATTGATCTTGCTAATCAACTGCTGATCCAACACAATGTTATCTACTATCTCACGACCACTAACAAACCTACTTTGTTCAGGCGATATAATCCGAGGTAGGATAATGGCAAGTCGTCGAGCTAGTAACTTCGAGAATATCTTTTTGACTACATTACAAAGGCTTATAGGCCTATACACAGATGAAGATTGAGGATCGGATTGTTTAGGGATGAGAACAATCTGCGTACTTGTAATAGCCTTAGGTAAAGCAAAGCCGTCAATGAACAGATTAATAGCCTGAAGAATGTCTTCGCTAACAATCGTCCAGCATGTGGTGAAGAGGTCTGCTGTAAAACCATCTGGTCTCTACTATCCAAGCTCTTCACAGTATCGAGAAGCTCCTACATTGAAGGCTTAGCCGTAAGAAACGTGTTATCTTCTATACTCACCATCTCAGGAATGATAGATAGGAACTCATCATCCTTCTTTGGCAATTCCTCCGTGAAAACATCACTGAAATAGCTATTCGCAGCTTGTTGAATGTCTGCCAACTCATGCAGGCGATTACCATTATCAAGCCGAATAGAATGAATCTGAAGTTTTCGCCTTCTACTAGAAACACAAGAATGAAAGTAATGAGTATTCTTGTCACCTTTGAGATCACAAGTTATCCTAGCTTTCTGCTTCCAGTAGGCCTTTTGACACAAATTCTCTTTTTCAGTTGAGCCCTGGCCTCTTGAAGTTCTGACCGAGTTGTTGGATCAACTTCAAACGCCACTTCTGCTGCAAGAACTCTATATATCTTCTGCCTTCTTTACTTCCTGAAATATATCACCAAAAGTGCAATGACTCCATATAGAAAGCGCCTTTCGAGTCGCAGCTAGCTGCATCCCCAACCTTATCAAATGATTGCCATGGTGAACAGAGGACCAAGTCGTAGCTACTATAGGTAAGAACTCTTCATTTTGGAGCCAAAATGAAAGGAATTCAAACTATTTTTTGTTGGTGTTTTTTGCCTTTGGACTAGAAAAGATAGTCCCACATCGGCTACACCAAATGGTGAGTATCTCAATATAATGCATTGCTTGTGTTGAGGTGTGCACATGAGGTGTAGTGGGGCACAAGTTTGTGCCATGTGGGAGTATTTTCCTAGAAGAAAAAAGGATTAAATCCAACAAGGATGCAAGTTGATTTTTGTTGTGCGGACTCAGACTCGGACACGGACTCCAGGATGTCTCGTGCATGCACGGGAGTGTTCGGGGGGTAGGCGTGGACTGGCACACTTCTATGCTGATTGTGGGATGATCTAAAATATCAAACTCTATTTTTGAGTATTGGTATTTTAGTCCCACATCGGATAGGAGAAGAGGTGAAGTCTCAACTCCACTCTATAAATAGAGCCCCTTGGCCTCCTTTGAAAGATGCACCAAGAAGAGAGTTAAGGGAGTCTATAAAGTCCAGGAAGCCCGTTCAAGTCTCAAATATTGACTTATGAGCATTCCAGAAGTTCTTTGTGAACTTGCTGGTTCCTGGGAGCAGATCGTGTTGGGGCGAATCTTGCTTTGAGCAACGGTGATCTTAATCACCCCAGCAAGAACCTTTCCTCTTCTTCTTTCTTCTTTCTTCTCCTTCATCTGAGTTGTAACTCAGTTCTGTCCGTCTGCAACTGCAATTGCAAGGAAGAACGTGAGATTTATTTTCTGAACTCAGTTCTGTCCGTCAGCAACTGCGTTTTCGAGGAAGAACGTGAGATTTATTTTCTGAACTCAGTTCTGTCCGCCAGCAACTGCGATTGCGAGGAAGAACGTGAGATTTTCTTTCTGATTATTGTTGCTTTTGTAATCAGACTTATATAATAGTGTTCCTCCTGGATCTCGAGAATAATCAGAAGGTGAACGTTTGTTGAACCTCTGATCTCGACATCGAGTCTACCATCTTTGATCAAGCCCAGGACTAACAATCTCAAAGCAAGATCCTTATAGATGGAGAACTCTCGTGCTTCTCTCATCGATACCAGCTTTAACAAGTTGGAGAAATTCGACGGAGAATATTTCCAAATCTGGAAGAGGAAGGTCACCCTTAATCTTCAACTTGTGGACGTAGACCATGTGTTGATTAAGGATGAACCGACAATTCCAGAAGGAGGAACTGTCGAAGCTATTGTTGCTGCACTCGTCAAGCAGAGCAAATGGAATAGAGAAAACAGCATATGTAAACTGCTGATTCTCAATTCTATGGAAGACTCTCTGGCAGAGTCATATTCCAAGAAGGTGAAGGCCAAAGAGATCTGAGATTCTTTGGGTAAGCTATATGAAGATGATGAGAACATGTCCAAAATCTTCATCGTCGAGAAGTACCACAAGTGGCTCTTCGAAGACGAAATGACGATGCTACCTCAAGTGAAGGAATTCCTGAACTTGCACTAGAAGTTAGATGACGAGAAGATGCCCCTCGTCGACAAGTTTGTCGTTGGAGGGATAGTCTCGAAACTTCCTGCTGGTTGGAGCAACTTCTATGTTAGAATGTATCGAAAGTAGCTGGACATTAGCTTGGAAGATCTTCTACAAGAGATCCACGTTGAGGACAAAATGCGATCTCAACAGAAGATGGACTCTCTGTCCAAACAACTGGCTAAGGCCAACTTGGTACAGACAAGAGAGTTCAAGGGGAAGCAGGTGGCTTCTCATCACAAGAAGAAGGACTCCACTAATCTAAAAGTGAACGGTCCTTCGTTCAAGCAACAGAAGTCCAAGTCCCACGTGACTTGCTTCAACTGTGACAAGAATGGCCACTACATGAGCGAATGCAAATCCAAGCCAAAACCAAAATAGCAGGTATAGCTAAACTTGGTTATTTTGATTACTTAACTTGGTTGCTATTGTTGCACAGGTTGAGTTATCTAGCGTGGTAGCTGACTAGTGGTCTGACACTAGTACATCTAACCACGTGTACTCTCAAAGGAGTTGTTCACCAAGGACGAGCCATGTTATGACGAAGGTCTTGATGGCGAACATATATCTAGCAGAAGTTCTGAAGATCGAGACAGTGGTTATTAACCACCGACAAGGACACTGGAATGTGTGTTGCACATACCAGAGATTTTTTGGCGATCTGATCTCAGAAAGTCTGTTATCTGATACAGACTTGAAAGATGGACATTCGTACTTGCCAGATGGTAATTTATTGGCGAGGAACATGCTTCGAAAAGATGTTCGATGCTGAAGGAATGTTCGAACTTCTGCTGATGGCGATGAAGTTACTTCATTGAGTGGACTGAGAGTTATTTTATGACAGAAGCAGACTCAAGCTGTCCTACCAGGAACTTATCTTCGGAATGTGGGGGTAAGGAGGTGGAGGGGTTTAAGGTCTGTACAGATACAAGACTGTTGGAAAGCTGCTCAGACAATTGTACTAAAGTACTGATCATCTGCAGTTAGTACACTCAGATATCTGTGACTTTTATCAACCTCTCCACAGAGGCCGGTTCGAAGTATTTTTCGAAGTGCACGTTCGCATGACTTGTCAAGTAGAAGGATACAGCATTCGAGTAGTTCAAAGACTTCAGGGCTGAAGCTGAACGTTAAACCAATCTACAACTACTCAGAAGTGATCGAGATGTAGAGTATAGGTCTCATGAATTCGCATCGTTCTGCAAAGAACATGGAATCATCAATGAGACTACTGCTCCGTATTCTTCTCAATCTAATGGGATAGCGGAGAGGAAGAACAGAACGTTGACAGAAATGATGAACTCAATGCTGCTAATCACGGGTCTTTCTAAATGCTACTGGGGAGAAGCTGCATTGACGGCCACTTTCATTCTGAATAGAGTGCCATATGCAACTTCGGACGTAACTCCTCATGAACTCTGGTTCAAAGTCAGACCAAACTTGAATGTCATTCGAGTGTGGGGGTGTCTGACGTATGTGAAGCTCCCAGATCTGAAGATTCAGAAGCTAGGGACAAGGACTACGAAGGCGATATTCTTGGGGTATACCAAGAAGAGTGATGGTAGAAAATTTCTTGATATTGAGTCAAATCATATCATCGAATCTCGCGATGCTGAATACTTTGAAGATAAGTTTGCAAAAGACAAAAACATTGTCCTTTCGGACATTCCGAAAAATGATGTAGGTGCAAATGAGACTGAAATCTCATATGGGCCAATAGTTCAAGAAGAAGCTGTTGTTGATGAAACAACTCTTGTACCAGAACTCGCAGAGCCATCAGCTAAGCGAGCGAGGAGACCGAAAGACTTCGGAGATGACTTTGTCACCTATCATGTGGAAGCAGATCCGCTTACCTATGATGAGGCGATGAAGACCAGAGATGCTATCTTCTGGAAGGAGGCAGTGAATGACGAGTTTGACTCTATCACCTCCAATAACACATGGGTGTTGGTAGATCTACCTGAAGGAGAAAAGCCCATCGGATGTAAATGAATCTTCAAGAAGAAGATGAAGGCAGATGGAACTATTGACAAGTTCAAGGCCAGGCTTGTAGCCAAGGGATTTTCTCAGAAACATGGGATAGACTACTTTGATATGTACGCTCCAGTAGCTCGGATGACCACCATCAGGATGTTAATCGCTCTAGCAGCTATACATAAGTTGGTGATACATCAGATGGATGTAAAGATAGCATTCCTGAATACGGAGCTGACCGAAGAGATTTACATACAACAACCAGATGGATTTGTCGTCAAAGGTCTTGAAGACAAAGTCTGCAAGTTGGTAAAATCATTGTATGGTTTGAAGCAAGCTCCCAAGATGTGGCATGAGAAGTTTGACAAAGTTATTAGGTCAAACGGCTACAGAGTCAGCGAGATGGACAAATGTGTTTGCACAAAGTTCGTTGATGGAAGAGAAGTCATCGTTTATCTGTACGTGGACGACATGCTAATCCTAGGTACGGATATAGGCTGTGTCACAGAGACAAAGAAGTTCCTCTCAACCAAGTTCAGTATGAAGGACTTGGGGGATGCAGATGTCGTCTTGGGCATAAAGATCATCCGGACAGACACTGGAGTAGCATTGTCACAATCTCACTACATTGAGAAGATGCTCACACGCTATGGATATAAAGATCTTCCAGGGATCGATAAACCATACAGGGGAGATCAGAGGCTGAAGCCAAAATCGAAGGAAAGAGTCAGGCAGTTGGAGTATTATAGCGTTATCGGAAGTTTGATGTACGCAACCACTGCCACAAGGCCTGACATAGCTTTTGCCGTGGGAATGCTGAGTCGGTTCACGAGCAACCCAGGGATTGAGCACTGGAAAGCTGTGAAGCGGGTGATAAGATATCTCAAGAAGACTCAGACATATGCACTGCACTACATCGGGTATCCGACAGTAGTGGAAGTCTTCAGAGATGCTAGCTGGTGTTCAGAGGTGGAAAGCGAGAGATCCACAGGTGGATATGTATTTTCCTTGGATGGAGCTGCTATATCGTGAAAGTCGAAGTAGCAGACTATACTCTCTCGTTTCTCCACGGAATCTAAATTCTATGCACTTGAAACTGCAGCAGATGAAGCAGAATGGCTTCGGGAGCTCATGTATGATCTTCCACTGGTTGGGGCTCAGATATCGGCGATACCGATATATTGTGACAACCAGGCGACTGCGGAGGTAGCATCAAATGACCTCTTCAACGGGAAAAAGAGGACTGCGTGGTTGAAGCACATGGCAGTACACGATCTTATCAAAAGAGGTGTAATTGCAGTGGTTGATGTTCGGAGTCAGGAGAACCTGGCAGATCCGTTCACAAAGGGCCTCAAGCGCCAGTTGGTCGATGACACAGCTTGTAAAATAGGCTTGAAGGCATTCTGATAGTGTGTCTTTGTAATCCTACCATAAAGTTTTATGCTATTAGTTCAAAGAGAAATCTACTAGGCATCTAACTTTTGGTTCAATGGAGGATCACTGACTAGGAAACTATCAGGTAACAGTGGGTACTTGTTCTATGGAACATGGAAGGGATACGAACCCATAACCACTGTTGTCTACTATGTATTTTCTGCGAAAAAAAACAAATCCTGTGGAAGGTTGGCTTAAACGCCTTAATGAGTTCTCAGGCAGAGTGAATGCCTGGTGTGCTTTACAGGAAGCACGGTAGAGCAGCACTACAAGGAGTGAAACTCCATGCTACAGTGGAGTGACTCCACCATGAGGTTCCCAGGTAGGGGTAATGCCTCGGCTTTGCAAGCTAAGTCATAGCGGCATAGCACCGCAAATAGGCAGGTAGCCTAATGCTGTATGACGTAATTAAAGAGTTGTAGACAGCACTACAAAAGGGAGGATGGCCCCATGTTATAGTGGCACGACACCACGATGAGGTACCCAGGTAGGGGTAAAGCCTTGGCATTGCAAGCCATGTCGTTGCGGCGAAACACCGCAAGGAAGCCTTAGGCTTCATGCTGGGTAGTTTGGCACTACAAAGAGGCTTGTGACCTCATGCTACAGTAGTATGACACTACGATGAGGTTTCCAGGTAGGGGTAATGCCTCGACTTCAGGCCATGTCATAGCGGCGTAGCACCGCAAGGAAGTGCAAGGCTTCATGCCATATCTCTTTAATAAAGAACTCACCTATAGTGTATGGAAAGAGATATCAGGCCGTCTCTTGAGGGTAAACTTGTAGACGCCCAAAAATTATACACTGAAACCAGGCTGGCACAAGGCCTTCAATGTGCAGCCAGAAGCACAGTTGATGTTATTATGTGAGTAGAAAGTATTGCAGTTATGGTACAGAATTCAAGGCTTAGTCCATTCTTGTATCATGCTGTTATTTAACCTATGCGGGAAGATTCAAGTCGTAGCGACATCTCTCCTAATGCATGATGGGCAGTCACTGTGGGGAACGCTCAACCCATATATTGAGATATGTGGGGGATTGTTGGTGTTTTTTGCCTTTGGACTAGAAAAGATAGTCCCACATCGGCTATACCAAATGGTGAGTATCTCAATATAATGCATTGCTTGTGTTGAAGTGTGCACATGAGGTGTAGTGGGGCACAAGTTTGTGCCATGTGGGAGTATTTTCTTAGAAGAAAAAAGGATTAAATCCAACAAGGATGCAAGTTGATTTTTGTTGTGCGGACTCGGACTCGGACACGGACTCCAGGATGTCTCGTGCATGCACGGGAGTGTTCGGGGGTAGGCGTGGACTGACACACTTCTATGCTGATTGTGGGATGATCTAAAATATCAAACTCTATTTTTGAGTATTGGTATTTTAGTCCCACATCGGATAGGAGAAGAGGTGAAGTCTCAACTCAACTCTATAAATAGAGCCCCTTGGCCTCCTTTGAAAGATGCACCAAGAAGAGAGTTAAGGGAGTCTGTAAAGTCCAGGAAGCCCGTTCAAGTCTCAAATATTGACTTACGAGCGTTCCAGAAGTTCTTTGTGAACTTGCTGGTTCCTGGGAGCAGATCGTGTTGGGGCGAATCTTGCTTTGAGCAATGGTGATCTTAATCACCCCAGCAAGAACCTTTCCTCTTCTTCTTTCTTCTTTCTTCTCCTTCATCTGAGTTATAACTCAGTTCTGTCCGTCTGTAACTGCGATTGCAAGGAAGAACGTGAGATTTATTTTCTGAACTCAGTTCTGTCCGTCAGCAACTGCGTTTGCGAGGAAGAACGTGAGATTTATTTTCTGAACTTAGTTCTGTCCGCCAGCAACTGCGATTGCGAGGAAGAACGTGAGATTTTCTTTTGATTATTGTTGCTTTTGTAATCAGACTTATATTATAGTGTTCCTCCTGGATCTCGAGAATAATCAGAAGGTGAACGTTTGTTGAACCTCTAATCTCGACATCGAGTCTACCATCTTTGATCAAGCCCCGGGACTAACATTTTTTTTCCTCCCGCTTTTGCTTTTAGGAATGAGACAAGCAAAGGGGTTTAGTCCGACTCTGTGTAATTCAAGTGTTCAAAAATAGAATTTGGAGCCCAATTATGCCAATTGTTGTCGATGAGTATACGATCAGGCCACGAGCCTTGTCGTGTGTTGCCTACCTGAGAGTTGATCCAAGTAAAACAGTTACCTGTGTAAGGTATTTCAGATATACCTGCCGCCAGTTGAAAGTTTAAGAACTCACTAATAGCAGTAGGGTTTGGGGGGCGACCTCCAATTTTTTTTGCAGGCGAAGCAATCGCATTAAAGTTTCCTCCTACCGCCGAAGGTAGGCGTAACCGAGCCTAAAGTTACAGAAGTTGATCCCATAATATCCTTCGTCCTTCCTTCGTCGAGTCCCCATGGACCAATGTAAAAGCTGAGGCCTCCGGAATCATGGGATGACTTAAAGAGACTGTTAGGGCTTGGTCACATGAATCAATTAGGGCAACGGTGGCATTATCTTTAGACATGATCCAAATATCCCCTTTAGAGTTAGCCATAGATTGTTGAAATCCAAATTTGAGTTGAAAACTAAGAAGTTGAGAGACATCCACCTTAGGCTCGATGATGGCAAGCAAACTCACCTTATGAATTCTACAAAGTGACTTAATCCACTTTGTAGTGAGAGCTTGAGACACCCCTCTAACAATACTAAGGCTTTAAACATGATGGGGGTTCTTGGTTGATGATTGTTGGGAAGGGTTAGAAGCTGACCTGGTAACCCGGGCCTCGCACAGTTGAGGTTGTTTCTTAGGAAGCTTTGACATTTTTCCTGCCTACGGGGGGCTAGGGGGTTTGAAAGCCTCTGCCACCCCAATGCAACTTGGTTGCTGCAGCCCTTCCGTACGTCCTTTATTCTCTTGGCGGTCCACCTGGTCTGCCTACAAAATCGTGCGTAGAGTATCTGTTGGAATTATTCAATAATTATGGAACCACACATGTAAAATTAATTGTGTTTGGGCTATCTAAATAATTAAGCCAAATTAAAGTGGTCTATATGGAAATTGGCTTAAGGGTATAATTGTCATGGAATTAATGTGTAGATACCGGAGATAATTCTAATTTGATGAGGGGCCAAATTAGAAATATCACAACACACATATCTATATATATGTATATTCATTAGGGTTATGGTCCCCAACTCATATGGCCACCAATGAGAGGGTTTCTCTATTCTCTTCTGTATCCCCATCAACAAAGAGAGGAATAAAGATTTAATCTTTATTATTAAGTGCCGTAGCGGGTTGGAAGATCAAATCCCACAAAGAAAAACGTCTGCTTCAAGATCTGTCAAGCAAAGACAATGGATTCAGGTACGCTTCTGCAATCAATTTATATTTGGTCTTCATCTCATGAATCGACAGGGCACAACAAATTCCTAACAAGTGGTATCAGAGCCTTCCTGTTTGATTGATGAGGTTGAAGTTTCAGATTCAATTTTTATTAGTGTTCAGAAGCCCTAGATCGTTTGATCTAATTTAATTTAGGGGTTTTCATTGCTCGATCAAAGTTTTATGATCCGTCGATTGAGTTTTATGTATTTATTTATTTATTTTTTTGTTGGAATCAGATGATTTGCATGTACTAAGGTTTCGGTTCCCTAATTTAAATCATACTAAGATTTCGGTTTAGCAAAAATTGTTTGATTCCATTAAAAGGATTTGGTTGGAGAAGCTATTTCTTCTTGATGAGTTTCTTAAATTGGTATGGGCGTGTTGAAGTTGCTCTTCTTATAGTTTTTTTTTAATATTGTTCTTTATTGAGGTACTCACTAGCTTCAATTTTTAGTTCCGTTGCTTTGATCTTTTGAGTTAGCTACATTATATTTAACTTGTTTTAGATGTTCTTGTGTTTGAGTCTGCATCAGCTTGCTTTGTTTGGCTGCTGTAATCAAGAAGTAGGAGACCTCTTACCTTATTTGTTGTTATATATATATATAAAAAATATATATATATATATATATATATATATATATATATATTTATATATATATATATATATATATATATATATATATATATATATATATATATATATATATTATATATATAGACTTATTTATGGAATTATTTTGGACGTGATATATATATATATATATATATATATATATATATATATATATATATATATATATATATATATATATAGACTTATTTATGGAATTATTTTGGACGTGAGTGTGGGAATATAGGTATCGAAGTTGCATTGCTTTGGACTTCTCTGTATTTGCTGCAGTCGAGAACTTTATATGGTGTCATATTCCTATTTCTTCTTGTGTTTAGACTTAGTAGATTATTTCCCTCCTCCTTGGATCGAGAGATTTTGGGTTTAAGAAAAAGTAAGGATTATAAAAGGAAATCAGGAGTCCCTTGCCTTGTTTGGCTCTACAACTAGGATTTGGTTCTAGTTCTTTTGATATAATTTTTTATAATGCATATTTTTTTATATATTAAAAGAATATTTGAATGTTCTTTTATTTAAAGTGATTTAATTTGTGATTTAAATCATGCACAAGATTCATATACTTTTGATACAGTAGACCAATTTTGGTATAATCTTTAAAGATTATCTGATGTAATCTGTTGATGCATATATATTTGGTCTTCTATAGATTATTCTATTTAAAGTAATCCTTATGAATTATTTGATATTATTTTTGGATGCATATCCTCCGTAGATTATTTCATGAATTTTGTTATATTTATAATATCCAATTTTGTCAAATTAAAATTCATGATTATGCTTTTAATTACTTTATTTGAGTAATAATCTTATGAATATGCATGTATATAAAGTTTTGGACATAATTCAGTTTTGTAAAATTTAGTCAACATTCAATTTTTTTTGGTGCCTTTTATGACTAGCAATAGTTGTCCAATATTCTAAGTAGACTCATTGAAACAAGATGTCGCCAAAGTGACCTCTCTTGCGTAGATAGTCTATGAGGGATGTCGGATGTTTGTGTGTGTATATTCATGCGGGTATTAGCCGGCCCAAAGGAAGGTTAATACTTGGCCGAATTGCACACATACTTGTAGTGATAAATGTGTGACAATTATACGGTTTATATGTGAATAATAATCCGATCCAAAGATAGGCTTATTATTTGACATGAATTATTGTCAATATTTGATCACTACACCAAGAGTACCACTTGCAGTTAATATCACTGTCCAAAGACTTGATATTAATGATGCACTAGGTATCTTGAGATGGGGTTCACCATTATTTGAATTTATTTGACTATCTTTTACTCTTTGGTTATTAATTAGAGCATATTTATTTATTTATTTATTTTTTGTTCTCTTTTCAGCTAGTGTTGCTACAATATCTGCTAATCTGAACTCAATTCCAATGCTTAACGGGACAAACTTCAAGGACTGGAAAGAGAACATATATATTGTTCTCGGCTGCATGGATCTAGACCTTGCACTTAGGATTGAGCGTCCCACTACTCCTAAGGATGACAGTTCATCTGGTGACAGAACGATTCAGGGGCATTCAGGGGTGCAGTATCTGATGAGGTTACTAATGCCAAACAATTCCTTGCTGAAATCGAGAAGCGATTTGCAAAGAATGATAAGGCGGAAACAAACACACTTTTGTTGCGCTTGATTACCATGAAGTATAAAGGCAAAGGTAACATAAGGGAGTACATCATGGAGATGTCTCATATTGCTTCAAAACTTAAGGCACTTAAGCTCGACTTGTCGGATGACTTGCTCGTTTATTTGGTATTGCTCTCACTTCCTACACAGTACAATCAGTTCAAGGTCAGTTACAACTGTCAAAAGGAAAAATGGACTCTAAATGAGCTCATTTCGTACTGTGTATAAGAAGAAGAGAGATTGAACTAAGAAAAACTGAAAGTGCTAATTTGGCTACCACCCCTAAAGACAAGTATAAGGGCACTAAGCGAAAAAATGCAGAAGCTACTAAGGGTCCAGTGCAAAAGAAACAACAAACTGAGGCTAATGGTTGTTTCTTTTGTGGCAAGCCGGGACACGTAAAGAAGGAATGCACAAAGTACCACGCATGGCGTGTAAAGAAAGGGTTGCCAGATCTACCGAAAGCCAATTGATGGTGAAAGACACATCTATGTGGGAGACGGCAAGTTGGTAGAAGTGGATGCAATAGGACAAATTTTGAATATTAGTTATTATTGGATTTGATAGACAATTTTATCCAAAGCTTTTATTGTACCGTCTTTTAGACGAAATTTAGTTTCAGTTTTCTTGTTTGACAATCTTATTTATCATTGTTCATTTGGGAACAATAAAGTTTGATCTATCTTTAAATTCAAAATAATGTTGGTATTATTTTTATTTTAAATGTTCGTGACATGCTATTATCACTTGAAACTATTGCGTCCTATAAAGAAACCTTGCATATGGAACCACGTAGTACTAAACACAAAAATAAAGAATTTTTTTTAGACAAGAAGTGTAATATTTTTTTTGAGGATGTTGAGTTTGGGGGAGAAATAAAGTCAATGACATTGTCTTTTAAGGAGGAATCGATTGCGATTCCTACTATCACTTTTGACGATGTGCAAGATTCTGCACCTGTCATTGATCAAGAAGTGAATTCAGAGCCTCAATAAGACAATGTCGAATTACCTCTATAAGTCGATGTTGAGCTACCTCAACAAGACAACATTAAGGCACCCCCCATTCAAGATAAGGTAATTGTTTCTGAGAAACAAACTCAACAACCTCAAGAGAAGAGGAAGAGATTGTTTTTTAAAGAGACTTTCTCTTCGGTTTCTTTGAAAGACTCTTTTAAACCAATCATAGTACTTGTTGTACATTTTAATATTGAGTTACAACAAATTAATGTCAAAATTGTGTTTCTCAATGGTAACATCGACGAAACAATATATGGTGCAGCCAAAAAACTTTGTGTCGGGAGATTCAAAGAATATGGTTTGCAAACTGACAGAATCTATTTATGGACTCAAGCAGGCTTCTCGTCAAAGACACTTTGAGTTTTAACAAGTGACTATCTCGTTTGGTTTTGAGATGAACACTGTTGAAGATTGTGTGTATCACAAGTTCAGTGGGAGTAGAAATAATTTTCCGGTTTTATATATTGATTGAAGTATTTAATGCAAACCAGGTGACACCTCTCGTTAAAGGAGACAAATTCAGTCTCAAACAAGTGCCCTAAGGTTAGCCTTAAAATTAAGAAAATACAATAGATTTTTCCTTCATAATGAGTTGTAGGGAGTCTAATGTATACTCAAGTATGTATGCGTCAGGATATTGCGTATATATTAGGATGTTAGGCAGGTATTTAAGCAAATATGGATGGATCATTGGATAGCAGCCAAACTACTTAAGTAATTAATAGAGAACATGAAATTATATGCTCTTTGTAGGAGATCGGATAATTCTGGAGATCATAAGGTATTTCGACTCAAATTTTGTTGGATGCCAACACAGCAGGATATCCACATCAGGTTATGCTGACTAATGGAGGTATATTTGGGTGAGTGTCACGCCCCAGAACTAGAATACTGGAGAGCGGGAGAATGACTCAGCCAGCTACGTATTACGGGTAGATGAATACCGTATAATACGATCAATGCTGTCTAACAAGACGAGGGGGTGCATAATACATGAAAGTCTCACTAGGGTTACACGACATCTATTGTCTCAATCATTCAAACAAGAAACAGTAATAGAGAACATGTAAGATAAAGCAGTAAGACGTCCCCAACGCTCAGTCAAAATGTTCTTGAGATCTGGCTTTACAAAACATAGCCAGATGATGTAGCAGGGTATACACAATTGTTATCAGCTGCAGTCTGACTTAATTACAATTATGCAAAAGTAAGTACAAGACAATCCGACTAACATGTCGGGGTCAAACGACAAAGTATAAAGTAAGTAACAAAACGAACGGGGAAGTAAGAAACCCACTCGAGTCCTCCTGCGATCATCCCTCTAGTATTGACCATCTTGGAGGTAGAAGTAAGCTGGATCCTCGGGGACCGGCTCTAAATCTGGCCATACAAAACCAGAGAGGTTAGACCTCTAATAGCAAGTACCGCAAGGGAGCACGATATAAGGAATGAAGCCAGTAATAAGAAAATATGATAATGGATCTCTGCTATCTACTAGGATTCACATAACATCACGACACTTCGAACCAACCTCCCAACCAAACAAGGACAGAAGTTGGCCCGTCATGTCCTGACATTCTGATCATCTCAGTTAGGTAACAGAGTAGGTACAGTACACAAACAAATCAACTTAAACGGCCATGCAACTACTATGGCTTGCTACAGTGAGTTCCAAGTTATCCTGGAATTATGCAATGAAGGATTCCTCAGTTCTTACTATGTGCAAGCAAGGCTAGTCTATCCAGTCAATCAATTGCGCCAATCATGAATTAGACGAGTCCCAGCGGGACGCCCGTCATAAATATACAATATACAATAAATAATATAAGCAGATACCGCTCCATGTCCGTGTGGCAGATTTGCAGTATCTGTGGGAACCAGCCGACCTGTCGGGCACTTAATAGTCCCAAAAAGGGCTGCCATGTAAGAACTCGGGAATCCATTCTCTCAATGAAATCATTATTTTATTTAACTTAGTAGTCTCTACGTTGAGTGAAATCCCATATCGTGGATCATGGTCATTCAGAATGAGTACTTCCGTACAAGTACGATATGCCCAACTCTACAACGATACCCGTGCGGTTAGGTTGTAGGTCTTACATAGCGTAATGCAACAATCAAAACTAACCACGGTATAATCATGCTTTGACTATAAAGTACACACGCTGCTTTTGTAGAAAAAATAATTTGAAGCCTGCACATGCCTGTATGCCAATATTCGGAATCGGCCAATCGATTGCAATAGTTCATAGTTTAGTATGAACGTGTCTCATTCATTCAATTCAATAAGACGACTAGCCAGTCTCTTAGTTCCAACTAGGAATGCATGATCAATTATTAGTCAAGGTCACAATCATTATCAATGGTGACAATTCATGAAAGTCAACTAGTATTCAGTGGGGTCGAGTCTACAACTCTCAGGGTTTAATTCCAGTCATACTGGGCATCCATAAACCAATCAAGACACAGGACACGTTCTACACAACCATATGTATTAAAAATATTAATATGCCAAGATTATCGAGTTCATGCCAAAAGGCGTAAGGATATAATAGGAGAATTATCATGCCAACATAAAACGAATAATTTATAGAGCAATAGGAACACCAAGGTTAGATTACGCCAAGGCTGATCTATGCCATGACTAGTCTATGCCCAAGCTTTACGCTCAGGCAATAATACGCGCATAAAAAGCCTACCTGCGTAAAAGCTTGCCTGCGTAAAGCCTGCCTGCGTAAAATAGAGTCGGGCGTAAAACTTTTCTTACGCCAAACTTAGAAGAGTACGTGTAAAACATAAAGTTGCGTGTAAAGGAAGTACACTCAAATAAAGGAAACAAGGTTGAGCGTAAAACACGTTTTACGCCGAGCCAAGGGGTACGCGTAAAAAGATTTGAGTTTACGCCTGAGGCACTGTGCGCGTAAAACATAAAGTTACTCGTGTAAAGAGTCAAGTTTTACGCCTGAAACGTTGTGCACGTAAAACGATTACGCCAAGTTAATTAGACTTACGTAAAACAGTTTTACGCTGATACGAGTGATTGTGGGCGTAAAGCTCGGCACTATGCGGACACGTATAACGTGGGCGTAAAAACTCACTATTACGCTGGCACATATAACGTGGGCGTAAAGACTCAATATTATGCTAACACGTAACAACGTGGGCGTAAAAACTCACTATTACGCTGGCACGTACAACGTGAACGTAAAGACTCACTATTACGCTGGCACGTACAACGTGAGCGTAAAGTTCCTCCCGAACTCTAATTCCCATGGAATCTTCGTTCCTAGCCAGAAATGGGATTTTCATGGGTCAGAATGGCGTATAACACAATCTCAACAATCTGGAACGAACAAAACTTGGGAACAAGAAAGTTTGATAGATCAAAACCACTAAAAATCCGAAAATAGCAATTTCTATATCTACAAAAAATAAGACTTCAAAATGCAAAATGCCAAGTTCTAAACTCTCTTAAAATTACGAGAGGAAGATAAGTGAACCATAAAAATGGGTTCTCATTGTGGAAGCAAGATGTACTTGCCTATGGGTTTTGGTAGGTGGAGAGAGTTATGAGGAAGAAGAAGAAGAGTAATAGTGAAGGAGAGTAATGAAGAGAGAGAAAGGGTTTGGGGACTTTAAATGGGGGTGTTGGGTTCGGTTCATGATGAACCACTAAGAACCCAAAAATAAACCAACCTAGGCCGAACCTAAAACAAAGCTAAAGCAGAGAATAAAAGCAGAAAGTAAAATGCAGAAAATTAATTAGCGTGAAATTAAAGGAATTTAAATACAGGATAATACATAATAAATATTAAATAAATACATTCAAGTAGTATATGCATAAAAATACATATTCTGGGAACGGGGAGTGACAGTGAGTGTAAAAAATGCACTCATAATTTCTTCCACCATGAAAGCAAGGTTTATAACATGCTGTGGGGTATCTATTCAGGAAATATGGTTGCAAAATTGTCACAAGGCTGCGCCTACAGTATGGTGTTGAAAGACCACTTAAATTATGGTGTGACAATAAATCAGCAGTAATGTATTCCAAAAACAATAGAAACTTGTATAAGTAAGGGATATTGACATAAAGTTTCTAGTTGTGAAGGAAAGAATTCAGAATGGTTATAGTGACCATATAGCACATTAGGACAAACTTCATGTTAGCGGATCCGCTCACAAAAGCATTATCACCCAGGGTCTTTCATGAGCATACTGCTCATATGGGTGTTAATTAAGAATATGGCAATATAGTGGAAGTTTGTTTTTTATGTATTTGGGTGTTATTTGGTTTTGGACACATTTATGTATTAAAGTATTTTGGATATTTATCTGATCAGATATATGGAAATTCAGTTCATTCTGTTTTCATTATGTTAAAGTATTGATCTCATTAAAGTTAAGGAGGACCAGTTGGAAATAGACATGTATTGATCACATTGCGTGTAATTTTCATGCTACGCATCCATGATTGATCTATGTCGTTTAGCTATATTGGTATATGTGACCATTGATGGTTTAGTTACGCTATATGTGACGAAGGCCGCTTTGATCCTATGTTGATATGGTTAATGGACGAGATTGTCCGGATATATCCTAAGGATTAAGATAGTGATTTATGAGCTCACTAAGGTTAACACAATTATAAGGTTACATATGTGGCCCAGTGGGAGATTGTTGGAATTATTCAATAATTTTGGGGCCACACATGTAAAGTTAATTGTGTTTGGGCTATCTAAATAATTAAGCCAAATTAAATTGGTCTATATAGAAATTGGCTTAAGGGTATAATTGTCATGGAATTAATGTGTAGATACCGAAGATAATTCTAATTTGATGAGGGGCCAAATTAGAAATATCATAACACACATATCTATATATATGTGTATTCATTAGGGTTATGGTCCCCAACTCATACGGCCACCAAAGAGAGGGTTTCTCTATTCTCTTCTGTATCCCCATCAACAAAGAGAGGAATAAAGATTTAATCTTTATTATTAAGGGCCGTAGCGGTTGGAAGATCAAATCCCACAAAGAAAAACGTCTGCTTCAAGATCCGTCAAGCAAAGACAATGGATTCAGGTACGCTTCCGCAATCAATTTATATTTGGTCTTCATCTCATGAATCGACAGGGCACAACAAATTCCTAACAGTATATTCTTTAGAATGGTCGACTATAGGTTCTGTGTCCTCCTCTTCTCTCTCTCATTCTTCAGTCTGGTCTACTCGATTCTCAGGATTCATCTCTGTAGGGGGTTAACTTGCACTTGAATGTCTGTCTCCATCAAACCTGGGCTCTCCTGTATGGCTGGGTCACTACCCTTGTCAAAACCTACGTTCCCTATTTGCATAGAATCATTATGCAACGCCTCCACGTGTGTTGGGTCCGCCCCCTCCTCGTGACTTTCTGGATCAGGAAGCTCTTCCCTGTTGACATCCGACTGTCCTGTCGAGTTAACTTCCTCCTCTGTTATGGCGTCGACTATAATCATTATAGCTTTCCCTTTAGGCCTCATTTGATTCGCAAAATGGAAGGAAAAGGAAATCAATTCCTTGTCATTTCCTTTCCTTTGGAAAACTTAAATTCCTATTGATTTTCCTTTCCGATGTTTGGCAATGCCAAGGAATTTGGGAAGAATAGTGAATACTTCAATGTGGGAAAGTGATTCCTTCCTTGGATGGATGGAATCACTTTTCTCCCTAATTTTCCTTCCATTGGGAATCACTTTCCTTTCCTCCTCAATTCCTTGGGCGCCCAAACATAGAAAAATAATCACTTTTCTTTCCCAACCGGGAGATTCTGCCAACCAAACGAGGCCCTAGAGTTCGGGTCTGCTTGAACCGCTCCTTGCGAGGCAGGTTCTTTGTCAGCTGACGTTGAGGCCTCCTTGTCATTAATAACCCTATTATTAATTTCTTTGAGGCCCTTTTCCCTTTGTAATGTCATACAATCATCTTTAATATGTCCTTGGTGTTTGCAATGAATGCAGTAGAGGGGGGTTGTCTCATATTCAACATTTTGATTACTAATTTGGCCTTCAGGCAAACTAATCCAAACTGTGTTACGTAAAGGCTTACTTGCATCAACATCGACAAAAACTCGTGCCGTACTAGGTCTTGTTATTTCCTTCGTTGCTTTATCCAGTTTGAGGGGAGTGCCCACCCCCAGTGCAATCGAGTACAGTACGTTCATAGCAAATAACTGGTAAGGAAGACACGGGAAGGAGATCCAAGTGGGCGCTAATGGAGATTCTTGCAAAGAGTTGAAATCTTTGGTCTAGCAAAACAATCGCATAGGGGATCTAGAAATATACCAAACTTTACGAGCTTTGAGTTGAAGGAAATCTTCTTCAAGTGACGGCCGAATCAGTATGTGTTTGTGGTCGTGGACTCCAATATTCACCTCGCCGGCGAGCTTGAACTCAAGCAAAGCCTTTCGGATCACATCAATAGAAGGACGGGAATATGAAAACTTCCCTATCAATGCAAAGCGGAAAGGATCAATCAAAATGGCTTCATCTTCTTCAAAGAAGGAGATCGTCGGTACTCCTCGAAAGACGGTTGGATCATGTATCGCTATCAATCTTTTGGGTGTCGGCAGAGTACTGGCCACCATTTCTGCAAAAGTCTTCGAAGCCATAAACCCCAATAGCAAAGAGGGCAATCAAGCAAGGGGAGCACCATTGTCCAAATGGATCAAGCGGCACCGAGAGAGGGCCCACCGGCCCGGCCGAAGGCCAAGCCGGGGTGGGAGAAGAGCGGCAATTAGGGTTTTATGGGCGCACCAAGGAGAACGCAATATATATATATATATATATATATATATATATATATATATATATATATATATATATATATATATTTGAAGCAATGGGTACTTGTGGCGAACTCGCCTCCACTGAGGCTCGAACTCCCGACCACTTGGGCCGCATGCATCTCTCTTAACCAATTCTTTGAGATGAATGTTTGGACGTTCCACCAATCTCTGAACTGTCTAACAATATTTGTATGCCCGCCAATCACCATTAGATCTGTCTAAAACACAGTCCACACATGTCTAGCCATGTCTACATTCCCAAACAGGTGCGCTACAGACTCCTTTTCTGGCACCATGCAACAATGGCTTTTCGATACCATTTAAAATCCCATACTTCTGACAGTATCGACTGTAGGCAACTTGTTGTGTAGTATTCTCCATAACAGTACTGACCACTTGACAGGTATAGAAGAGCTCCAAATATGGGTAAAATGAGGATGCCACACGGCAGGAACTCTAACTGATCCCCATGTTGAAGTAACAGAAAAGCTTCCACTCGGAGAAGGTAACCATTTCCAAACACTATTAATCGGACCAATAATGAATTGGTTAGACTTCCCTCGATCCAACAAAAGCTACGCCAAATATGAGATGATTTCGAATGAGGGGACACCTAATCTAGGTGATGGTGTTTACAGCATCTAGCTTTAATGAAACGAGGCCATAGCCCTTTTTGCGTCTTCAGCTTCCACCACAGTCGATGTGAAAGCATCCATTGTCTCTTTAAGCTCCTGATACCAAGGCTGGCCTCATCAATTGGTCGAGCCATTGTATCCCAGCTTGAGCATATGTGCTCTGTATGCCATTCATAGACCCCCAATAGAATTGCATGAACATGCCCACCAGCTGCTTTTGAACTGATTTAGGAGGACTACAAGCCGCTAGTGTATATATAGGAATTGACGTTAGAACCCATTTGAGTAGGGTTAGTTTCCCTCCATAAGAAAGTGTACATATATATATATATATATATATATATATATATATATATATATATATATATATATATATATATATATATATATATTAACCAGAACACTCTATTTTATTCATTCATATGCAGTCTTTAAAAACCTCGACGCAAAGCATATGCAGTCGGGGAGAGAAGAGTGATTTCATCTGAACATAACTTTCTTAATTTGTCTTTTTACCTCTGTAATGAGCTGCCTTAGTTGAAAGCAATTGGATTTATTTCTCCATTTGTTTCTGTTTTTCCATAATACCCAGTACACGGCCCCGACCATAATTTGCTTCATGTGTTTCTGTCTTCGACGCCACCACTCTTTTAATCTAGCAATGATATGAACTTCACGAACCCGCACCCTGAATGCTGCTTTGACGAACTTCCATACTCCTATCACCATTTTCCCTTCACTGAGAATATGTGATGCAGTTTCGACGGACCGACGATCACAGCAATGACATGCAGACACCATGGAGAAACCCAGCTTCTGAATATTGTCGTATGTAGGCAAGACATGAGTTCCAAATGTAATTAAAAGTCGGGTTAGGAGGGTGGTGAACTCGTATAGCTTTCCAAGCAGACGAGATACTGAAAGAGCCTATATGAACGAATTGTAAAGCGTAATACTCTAGATGGGGGGTGAATAGAGTAGGTAGCAGAATTTAGCTAATTTAAAATGTTAGCAACAAAATCACAAATAATATATCACAAGTATGTAAATGTAAACGTAGAGATCAGAAAGCAAACGCAAAGATGGCGATGTATACTGCTTTTCCTCTTGCAAGGCCTATTCCAGTCGGAAGAACTCTAGCTTCCAGTTGAATCCACTATTGAAAAATATCGTAAGTTTTCATACGAAGTCCTTGCAACTTCTACAACGCGAGCTTTGATACGAAGTACTCGACCAACTTCAATTGTGAATTGTCTTTCTTCAATCAAGCCTCTCATTACAATCTCTCTGAAACTTCTATACCGTACCGCACTGGCAAATCAACTAGAGGATTGTAACTAGCTTGGGATTTGAAAATGAAAGCTTTAGAATACTTTGGAAGACGTTTAAGCTTAGAGAGAAGAGATAAGAAAGTGAATGAGTGAATTGAAATGATTGAAATTCTTCTCTATTTATAGGTTTTCCAAAGACATAATTCTGGCAGAATTCAGGCAGAATTCGAACATAACCCTTTGAGAAAATCTTGGCAAATAGTCGTTGCATCCGTAACTGCAGGAGGACTAAGTTCAAAATCCAAACGGCACTAAACGAATTCTGGCCAAACTCTGGCAGAATTCTCCTAGCGCCAATTATGTTTTTTGGGACATTTTGTAAAACTAATTTTGGGTTTTGGCTTATTGAAAAGTTTAAGCAGTTAGGAGCTTTTCTAAAATGGGCTATTTTCAAAACATAGGATATTTTTGAAATCGTTTTGGGGTAGCCTATTTGCTAGTACGACTTGGTTTACAAAGTGTTCCTAGACTCAATAAATATAAAAATTATATTGAATATGAAATACAGACTCGTACGACAAAAACAACTTCAGTCTTGAACAGAATGGTAGAACTTCTTTAGCAGTTGTCCAAGTTGCCAACTACCAAAATTCAACATTTTAGCCGTCGCCAACCCGTCGGTAAATCAGATTACCGACGGTTTGCCGACGGATTTGGGTCAAATAAATTCGTCGGGATATTAGTCGTCGCTAAAAACAACCCGTCGAAAAGTTGTCACCAAGCGACGACTGAGCGACGAATTTTCGGCAGTCATTTTCGTACAATTAGCGATGACTGGCCGACGGCTTTCCGTCAAATCAAATATCAGAAAGTAAGTAATACATCGTCTTACCGACGGTTTTATCTGTAACGCCCCAGTCCCAAAATACATAGGACCAAGTACGTGAACATGCCAGCTGCACATATACGAAGAATATTCCAATATATGGAATCCTCATATATGCACATAAGCTGTAAATAAATAATCACAGGCCAGAATAACATATCTAATCTCATCACAGCTCAACACAGAAGATAATGAAGTCCAAATAAATAAATAAGAGTATCAAAAGATAGCCGGGTGAACAAACTCACTCCAAACAGCTATGAAAAATAGTCTCACAAGATCGGAGTCCGACCTCCGCAAAATATAAAGAAAAAGAGGTGTAAAATAATGTCTACAACTGTCTCAGATAAGAAATAGACTAGAAGTCATAAGGCACTGCCTCGTCATCAATGTAAGATAGCTCCAATGCCGCTCCGTACTCCTGTGGAAAATCCTCTAAACCTGGAGAGATAACCAGGTCCTCAGGGGACATAGCAAGATACAAGAAAACACCATGCCATAATAAACTGTGATAATATAATAAGAGAAAAAAGTATGCATGCAACCGGGTTCCTGACCATTCTACTGTGAATATGCAGTTGAGATACAATCCTTCGACGCATGAGCCCTGGCTAAATATAGGATCCGGTATAGTCCACTCTTGGGCACCAGTGACCAAGAGTATGTCGTTGAAAAACGACAGTGGCCAACCTGAGAGGCTCATACCCATATCTCCAGCGGAGCTTCCGGGTTACAAGGGAAGTGCAATCGAAGCCCATACGTCAGGTAATGTTCTCCCCACACAATGCCTAGTATCATCACCTCCATGACTGACATGTACCTCTAGTAACCGCCAAGTCTTCTAACATGCAATTCTATTGGCAGTTACCCCTATCCGTCGCACGCTCCATACGTATCGGTGGCCAGCCAACTACGCAGAAATGTGTCCTACATGTGACTCACATCACGTGATACAACAAGTGTCAAGGCCGTATGAGATATACCAATATTCCAACATCAATGGGTGGTCAATATACTAAGTCAATGCAAGAGAATAAATAAAACAGGAAAACGACCGATAGAGTCGCTTGCACCCAAGTGTGACTTGGACGCACAGTTTAAATAACATAAATAAAATGTTGAAACTAACAACTGAAAATAAGAATATGATAATCACATAGTAAGGTGGCAAGGTATCTTGCCTGGTGGTACAAAGTGGCAAGTCCAAAAGTAGCAAGTGTCCGCATCAAAAACTCACAAATCACAAATAACTCCAAACTCTGAAACAAACATCAAAAATGGTTTCGGTGAAGAAGATATACCTAGAAAACGCCTGTCCAAAAGTCAGATTCTGAAACAGGGGCAAAATCGTAATTTCGGGTCAAAATGATGTCCGCCGTTGGACCCGCTTTGCACCGAAACGCGTGTCGAAGTCTACGGTCTCTAAAATCGTCAAACTACATGTCTACGGTTTTAGTTTGAGGAGAGGAACTCAACGGTATGTCCATTTTTGGATTCCGAGGAGCCGTGTACAAAATCGTCCGTTTGAGTGGGTCGCGGGCCCGCCAAAAGTGGGTCCCGATTCGACCATCTCAGAATCAAACCAAACTTGGCATGCAGGACCAGAATTTCGATCCGAACCTGTTGGCGCAAGTTTCGTCTCGATTCGACGACTGTACACAAAGTTATGGACAAGTTTGCAAAACGCCGATACGGGATATTTCGACGGATACACGTTGATTTCGTCGCACACACGCGACGAAAATGAGTTCCGTCAGTTCCCACATATCCGCAACGTCCATACGCGTCTTTCGATGCGTATAACGCGCGACAACGTCGTCCGGTTTGTCGGGGCGACGTCGTATCGGACAAAAATTTCAGAAATTAATATTTTAGAAAACAGTTTTTCTCACAAGTTCAAGATGGAATTAATACACACACATAAATCGTAAATCGAAATACTAATCTACCAGTTACGTTTCCATCGTGGTTATGTTGTCTTCAAACGTGTTCAATTAGTTTTTACAAAAGGTTAATGAACAGCGAGAAAAGCGGCCGACAAGTTGGCGTTTCGAAACAGTTTTAGAAATCAGAAAAGTGGATTTTTCTCCAACTTCGTCTCGATTTTTCGAGCAAGTTGGATGGCCATGTCAAAATCCACCTGGGGGATCTTGAAGAGGGTCATGAGGGCTTTCTACACGAATTTACAGATCTAAAAACGGACTAGAATCGAGAGAGAAATCAAACGGGGAAGATGGGTAACTTGAGTGGGAAAACTGCTCCGTGGGTGACGCGGGGCTGACTTATAAAGCTCCGTTCATCGCGTACAAAGCTCCATTGCTGGTGAAACGAAGTCGAGGACGAAGAGGGTATAATCAGCCTCAACTTTCGTTTTGGAAGTTTAGGGTTTCGTTGTTTGTAGAAAAAGTTATATATATAACAACTTTCAAATAAAACCTAATTCTAATAGGTTTAGGAGTAACTATATATGTGGGGCTCGGTTTTTTTTGGCTTTGCAGCTGACTGCTTAAGTCCCCATATGGGGTGTGGGGCCGGGGTTCTAAATTCACAGTAACTGTGAATTGGTCCAAGGAATTAATGGGGTCTTGATTGCTAAAGTGTGCTCGTTTGTGGGTTTAGTCACGAAGAGCAACAGCAGCTTCTGCTGCTAATTTCATTAGGTGGGGTTCGGGTTAATCCTAAGGGGCTGCTGGGTTTGCTTAATAAACTTTAAGGGGTTGGCACCCCCCCCCCCCCCAAATTTCGCAGCAGCTGCTGCTTTGGGGGGGGGGGGGGGGGGGGTTCGGCCCCACTGTTTATATTTTTTTTTTCTATTAACACCATATATATATATATATATATATATATATATATATATATATATATATATATATATATATATTCACAAGAAATTTCTAAAATTTATAATTGAGTAAAAGATATTTGTAATAAATGAAGGCTATGTTTAGTAGTATTTAAAATATCACAAGCACACAACATACCTATATCATATACACCTATAAATTAGTACAATACAAAATAAATTCAATTAAAATAGAGAAAAATAATTTTTCAAGCATTAAAATATTTAGAAAATATTGGGGTTTTACATCCTACCCAACTTAAAGAAAATTTCGTCCTCGAAATTAAACTAAGGTCGGGGGATCTAATGCAATGCAAGGGAATAATAGCAAATAAAAAAAACTCAACTGTAAGACATACCTTCGCCTTCGAACAAATGCGGGTAGCGGTTTCGGATGTCGTCCTCGCGCTCCCAAGTGGACTCCCCTGGCGAGTGATGCTTCCATGCCACGCGAACCAACGGGATAGATTGATTCTGCAACACCTTCACTCGGCGATCGAGGATACCCACCGGTTGCTCTTCGTACGACAAACTCGATCCGACTGTGATCTCGGAGTGATCAAGCACATGATTGCTGTCCGCCACGTACCTCCTCAGCTGAGATACGTGGAATACGTCATGTACTCCCTCTAGTGACGGTGGCAATGCCAATCTGTAGGCAACCTCTCCAACACGTTCCAAGACATCGAAAGGGCCGATGTACCTTGGACTCAACTTGCCACGTCCTCCGAATCGAATCGTGCCTCTAGTGGGGGATATCTTCAAGAACACATGGTCACCCTCTTTGAACTCCAAGGGTCGACGACGATTATCTGCCCACTGCTTCTGGCGATCCTGCGCTGCTCGCAGGTGGTCCTGAATCTTCTTCACTGTCTCCACTGTGCTCAAGACCAACTTGGGACCCAATAGCTGTCGCTCTCCTATGTCGCTCCAACAAACAGGAGACCGACACTTCCTACCATACAATGCTTCAAACGGAGCCATCTAAATGCTCGCTTGATAGCTATTATTGTAGGAAAACTCCACAAGATGAAGATGGTCCTCCACGAACCGCCAAAATCAAGCATACACGCTCTCAACATATCCTCTAGCATCTGAATGGTACGCTCCGACTGGCCGTCTGTCTGCGGATGATACGATGTGCTAAACTTCAATCGAGTGCCCAAACTCTCTTGCATGCTCCTCCAAAAGTGTGAGGTGAATCTCGAGTCACGGTCCGACACAATACTAACAGGCACACCATGCAATCTCACAATCTGCTCCATATACATCTCCGCCAAGACCTCAGTCGACTGGCCAACTCTAAAAGGCAAGAAATGGGCTGACTTTGTAAGTCTATCAACAATCACCCACACTGCATCACGTCCTTTAGGACTCCGAGGAAAACCCGTGACGAAGTCCATAGTAATGTGCTCCCACTTCCACTCGGGAATGGGTAGCAGCTGCAATAATCCGATCGTCCTCTGGTGCTCTGCCTTCACTTGTTGGCATACCAAGCACTTGGCAACGAAACGAGCTATCTCCCGCTTCATTCCATGCCACCAATAGTACTGTCGTAAGTCACGATACATCTTGGTCCCTCCGGGATGAATAGAGTAAGTCGAACTGTGAGCCTCTGCCATCAGTTCCTGTCGTAGATATCCATTGGGAACATAAATGCGATCACCACATCGCAATGTCCCATCAGCGTGGATCCTCAATCCTGTCTGCTCTCCTGCTTCAGTCCTCTCCTTCAGCCGTCGAAATCTAGCATCATTAGGCAATGCTGCCTTGATGCGCTCTACCAATGATAATTGTACTTGAAGGTTGGCTAATACGCCATCTGCTCCCGGTAATACTACCTCAATATCAAGCTGCTCCAAGTCTCTGATCAATTCCTTCTGTGTAGTCAAAAAGTGAGCCATGGGCTTACGGCTCAATGCGTCTGCCACGACATTAGCCTTGCCTGGATGGTAATGTAACACAATCTCATAATCCTTCATCAACTCCAACCAACGCCGCTGTCGCATATTCAACTCCTTTTGTGTGAACACGTACTTGAGGCTCTTATGATCAGTGTAGATATCAACCTTCTCGCCATACAAGTAGTGTCTCCATAGCTTCAAAGCAAAGATAACCGCTGCGAGCTCTAGATCGTGGGTTGGATAATTCTTCTCATGCACTCTCAACTGTCGCGACGCATATGCTACTACACGACCATGCTGCATCAATACACATCCAAATCCCTTCCAGGATGCGTCGCTGTAGATCACAAATCCTCCTGGGCCCGACGGCAGTGTCAAGATCGGTGCTGTGGTCAACCGCTTCTTCAACTCGTCAAAAGCGGCTTGGCACTCTTCTGTCCATATAAACTCCTGATCCTTGCAAGTCAAGCGAGTCATAGGCCCTGCTATTCGAGAGAAATCTTCTACGAACCGTCGGTAGTAACCCGCAAGTCCGAGGAAACTTCTCACTTCAGAAGCTGTTGTGGGAGCGGGCCATGATTTGACTGCTGTAATCTTCTCTGGATCCACCGATATACCATCGCCCGTAATAATATGACCAAGGAATGATACCTCCTTGAGAAAGAAATCACACTTGCTAAGCTTCGTGAAAAGTCGCTCATTCCTCAATGTCCCCAAAATGATCCGTAGATGCTGCTCGTGCTCCTCTTGACTCTTGGAGTAAATCAAGATATCGTCTATAAAGACTACTACAAATTTGTCCAAGTATTGGTGGAAGATCTTGTTCATTAAATTCATGAAGACTGCGGGTGCATTGGTCAAACCAAAGGGCATGACCAAGAACTCGTAGTGTCCATACCTCGATCGAAAGGCCGTCTTGGCAATATCTTCCTTCCGAACCTTCAATTGATGATAGCCCGATCGTAAGTCAATCTTGGAGAATACTTTTGCTCCACTCAGTTGATCGAATAGATCGTCTATACGCGGCAAGAGATACTTGTTCTTCACCGTCACTGCATTCAATGCTCTGTAGTCAATGCACATGCGCACTGTCCCGTCTTTCTTAGGCACAAAAAGAACGGGTGCTCCCCATGGTGATGCACTAGCACGAATAAATCCTTTCTCTAATAAGTCATCAATCTGCGTCTTCATCTCGACCAATTCCTTGGGTGCCAGACGATATACTCGAGATGAAATAGGCTCTGCTCCGGGAATAAGCTCAATAGAAAACTCAATATCTCGGTCAGGTGGTAGTCCTGGCAACTCCTCGAGAAATACATCCTCGAACTCGGTGATAATAGGGTGCTGAGGGGTGTCATGCATCATCATATGAGTCCCCGCTGTGGGTGCATCACAACTATCTCCGTCTTCTTTGGTGAAATCAAACTCTGCTGCATTCGGTGGTCTAAAGATAATACTGCCACTATGGCAGTCTATGGGAGCGAAATGCTGGCTCAACCAGTCCATTCCAAGAACCACATCCAATGTCGGCATAGGGAATACAAGAAGTCGTGCCATCATCTCTCTGCCATTTATCACTACAGGACAAAGTCTACAAATACCACTAACAGGTACAACTCCTCCTCCAGTGAGGATCTTAACATTCTTAGCTAAGGGTGTGATGGGAATGCTGTGTCAAGTGGCAAAACTAGTGGCTATGAATGAGTGAGTGGCTCCAGTATCAAATAATGTAATAGCAGGAAAAGATACAACTAGAACCATACCTGCTATGACCTCTGCCTCTGTCTCTACATTCTCAACAGCTAGAGAGAATGCCTTTTCTTGGTTCTGTCCTGGGCCTTGAGCTCTGGCCTTGTTGTACTGTGCTGCCTGTGGAGGTAATGGTGGACGAGGTGCTGGGGCTGTGGGCCTCTGGGCCTGATGTGCATGAACTAGAGGCTGCTGCTCAAGACAATCTCTGGCCAAGTGCTGTCCTGATCCACATCTCATACATAAGCCCAAACGAAGTAGACAGTCATCTCTAATATGTCCCTGCTTCCCGCAAAAGTTGCAGGTGGGCTTCTGATAAGGCGTGTGCCTCTGCTGGTACTGTCCCGTGGTCCTCCTGATAGGTCCACTCTGAGTGGCTTGGGCTGGTGTAGCTGCTGGGGTATGGCGCCTCGATGTCTGCTGCTGTTCCTTGCGAAGAATCTCCTGTGCACGAGCTTCTTCCAAGACAGCTGAATGAGAGACTCGAGACTGAGTAGTCGTATAAGACTTGATCTCTGGTGCAAGCCCCTGGTAAAATCTTCTCGCCTTCTCTAACTCGGTCGGAATCAATCCTGCACCAAATCGACTCAGGCGGTTGAACTCTGAGTCATACTCATCAACTGTCATGTTCCCTTGCTTCAGATGGAGGAACTGGTCGTAGAGACCATCTCGAACATGAATGGGGAAGAATCTCTCATAAAATGCATCATAAAACTGCTTCCAAGTGATCCCAGTGCCTAATCGTCTCTCTTCCGCCTTCCACCAGTGGTGAGCATTGTCTTCTAACAATAAGTCCACTGCTGTCATCCAATTTCGAGCTGGCAACTGGGATGCCTTCAGTAGCTTCTCAGTACTAATAAGCCACTGTGACACCTCTAATGGCTTCTCCGTCCCTCTAAAGGCCTTGGGGTTCATATCTGTGAAATCTTTGATAGCGCCTTCGTAGGGTTGCAGAGCCGGTGCTGGTACTGGTGTTGGAGGTGGTGGTGGAGGTCTAGCCATAGCTGCCATCATCATCTGTCTCATCAGCTCAGTCTGCTGCCACTGAGCCTGCATCATGGCATACATAAACTGAGTAGTAGGGCTCCTATCAGTCGGTGGTGGAGGCATCTGAGGTCCCGACTATGGAGGAAACTGTTGAGGGAATGGTGGTGGTGGAGGCAGTGGTATATTCCCTCCCGGTGGCATGGTAGTAGTCTGTCCAGCCTGGCTGCCTGGGGGTGCTGCGACCTCTGGGTACTCCGTCGTCGGCATCGTAGTAGGCTGTGACAGTCCTGGCTGGTAAGGTGTCGCTGGAATCATGGGAGGATTTTGTCCCTCCGGAGTAATCTCCTCACCAGATGTGAGGGCCAAGGCAGAAGTGCGTCCGCTTCGTAGATTCATACTGTTGGCACGAGGAAGATAAGATGATATTAGGAAAGATTAGATATGAAGTAAATAGAATAATCAAGGAAGTTTCAAAAAAGATTGGAAGTCAAGGGATAGTAGTAGTTCTGGATGAGATATTCCTATTCCTATATGCAGGCTTGTTGGGCACAGTCATGTAACCCAACAATATTAAATCTGACCTGCATGGGCCACCACAAAAACATGTAACGCTCCAGTCCCAAAATACATAGGACCAAGTACGTGAACATGTCAGCTGCACATATACGAAGAATACTCCAACATATGGAATCCTCATATATGCACATAAGCTGTAAATAAATAATCACAGGCCAGAATAACATATCTAATCTCATCACAGCTCAACACAGAAGATAATGAAGTCCAAATAAATAAATAAGAGTATCAAAAGATAGCCGGGTGAACAAACTCACTCCAAACAGCTATGAAAAATAGTCTCACAAGATCGGAGTCTGTGAAACCCATAATTTGTGTTTTATAATTAATGTTACTTTTAGTTTTTCAAAATTATTATTATTATTAATATTATTACTATTAAATATTTTTGAGTGGAAAATAGTTTCAAAATTATAATAACATGGATTTTTGGTTTCCGAACCCAGACCCGAGTCCGAACCCAGACCCAGGCCTGAGCCCAATCCCTTTCTTTTTCTGATTTTGACTTGGTTAATCATTATTAATAAATAATAATAATAAAATATATATATATATATATAAAATTCAGTTTTGAGCTGGTCTCGTAGGACCAGCATGATTGGGCTTGACCCACTCCTTTTCTTCCCTATTCTTTCTCACTGACCTCACTCCTATCCACACACGCAAACGCCCCACCTCCCCATACTTCTCCAACCTTTCATTCTCCCCACGTCCAGGAGAAGCATCTCCCTTATAACTCCCCATCAATTCAACCCACCTACTTCATAACTCCCCACTCAAACTCCTCACAGGAAAACCCATTACTCTTTCCCTCTTTATTTTCACCCCAGAGAGTAACCCCCACTCTCCCTTTATTTACTCCCACTTTTCCCCTTTATTACTCGCACGACCCAACTTCCTTCTCATTCTTCACCAGAGAACAAATTTCTTCTCTTAAACATTCTCTCACAGAACACTTAATTCTCACCCAAACCCCTCACTACTCCTCTTCTCCACCAACCCTTCACCCGCGCCCCTGTCCCGCCGACAGCGCCAGCCCGCCGACCACTCTAGGGCCGACCCCCCAGAGCGCGGATCCCCGCGCCGCCCAACCATCTCCGGTCACCCGAAGCTCCGCGGCCCCCTTTCCGACCAGATCCGCCCCTGAGCGCCGCCTCCAGCGCGCGCAGATCCCCCGACCGTCAGCCGCGCCAACTCCGGCCCTACCCCGCGACCCCGAGGCCGCTGCCTCCCCTGCTCGACGGCGTACCTCGCCGTCCGCGGCCCTTCTCCGACAGCACCCCGACCGCGCGCCACCACCCCGACGGAGCCAGCGTTCCGCGGCCCCCTCCCGCGGGTTCCAGCGCTCTCCGGCGCCCTCCTCGGCGAACCCGAGTCGATCCGTGGCCGTCCGTGCCCGGTCCAGCACCTACCCGTGTCCTAGCTTGCTGTCCAGCACTTTCGCACGTGGATTTGGCGCTGCCCGATCCGCTGTCCAGTGCTTCCCGTTCCGCGTTCTTCTGTTCGGCTCCTTCGCGAGTCCCTAAGTTATCCCGCGGCTCACCGACCAACGGATATTGGGTAATTCCTGTTAATCAGAGTAGTTCGTCCCTCCCGTGTCGAGTCTATGATGATATCGGTCCCCGGTTTCCCCTTCGGAAATCCGGTTAGCTACGTGGTAGTTCGGTTAGCTACGTTAGCATTTTGTGATGATTGTCTGCTGAGAATTTTTATGCTGTTAATTTGATTTCGGAATTCTCGAGTATTTCGGGAAGGTCCTGTTGGTTTCGGATTCTCGGAAATTCCGAGTTTGGTTGGATTCTGAGTTTTTGGTAATAATTTGGGATTTTTGAATTCATCTCGGATTTTCCGATTACGGTTGGGAAATTATTTATGTGGTTATACTTTCGGGTTATTCTTTGGTTGGAAATTACTCGGTGGTTATATTTTCGGGATTATTATTCTGGTTGGAACAATTGCAGGTTTCGTGGCGCATTTCCCAGTTTTGGGTTGTCCCGAAATAGAGGAAATGCTGCCCAAATTTTTACAAAACTTTATTTAATTTGATTTCAAAATTGGTTTTCGGAATAATGAATTTAAAACTGATTTTTCGGGCGACGACCGTACCGGTCTGTGGGCCCCGGCGAAATGCAAACGCACCGGTCCGACCGGACGTTGTGGTATTAGCCGAATTTTGAGGAATGGACCGAGTCTGAGACTCTTAGTTTCATTTTAATTATTTTTAATATTTAGGCTATTTATATTAGATATTTAATTCCTGCACTTTAATTATTTAATTTCAGTCATTTTCTCTTATTTAATGTAAAAGAAAATTGTACCGGGCATAAGCCCACCCTAGGACCATTAGCTGTGCCACTGTATTGTGTAGCGTAGTTTATTTTATTTTTCTTTTTCTGGTGGATGTGATCTTGGGTGGTTTTGATTAGACGTATAAATCGTAGTTAGAGCGTAATTTTATAATTAATTAAGAATTAATTAAATGGATGAAAAATTAGTAAATAACTAGTTCATGATTTATCATTAAAAGAAAACTATATTTTTATAAATATATTACAAAAACACAAGTTTTCCAAAGTTAATTGATTCTCGTTGTTATTTCCAAATAACCAAATTAATCGGTTTAATCAACGCACGTAGTTGCGACGTAATCGTTAGCTGTAAATTAATACAACTTAAAACCTGACTAGGAATTTACTACTAGAGATTGCAACTAGCACACTTAGCCTGGTTATACAAAGGATCTAAGTCGAGTTCTCAACTGTAGGAACTCGAAGTTACAACTGACGTTCCTCCTCGGTACCGACTCGTCTATCCAGTCACAATAACAAAGGCAAGTGCAGTTATGTCTATTTGGTAATTTATCTAGTAATTATTTTATTGCAATTTTAAACCACATTGCTACACGGAACTCTCTCCTAGAGTTCGAATATTGACTCATTGATTGAATCTGATTGACTCGGGATATTGGGGGAGTAGTGTAGCGTCTATGACCAATACCCCTATATTGCATCATTGATTGTGCGAGCTGATTCCTCCTATACACGAGGATAGGCCGGACCGTATCATTAGGATATAATTGAATCATCCCAAGCCGGTCATAGTTCGTTACCTACTCAAATCACATTGTTTTCAATTGTAGAATTGTGAAAAATATTGTTAAAGTATTTCAAATTGTTTAACATTGCAAATTTCAAATTATTATTTGAATTATTGGATATTCGTAATTGTACTTTGCTCCCTCCTGACTGGAGACCCAACATTTTAGGTATCACTGATGAGGCTTTATTCCGCGATATTTTTCGAGGTCCCAACTAGAGGACGATGATCTCGAGACTGATGAGCTGGTTGCCTAGATTTTCTTCTTCTTTTATAAATCATGATGTTTGTGGAAAACAGTGTATTTCAGACGTATCTTTCATTTTATTGTAAAAAGTTTTTTTTTTAAATTCGGAATAATAAATTTGTGGCAATTATTGTGTTGTTGATATTACCTGCATGAGTGATACAGCTTACTGCCGCCGTCTCAACAACGGTGCAGGCTGGGCATGATCCGATTCGACCCAAGAAATTGGGACCGGGTCGTGACAGAGTCCGACCTCTACAAAATATAAAGAAAAAGAGATGTAAAATAATGTCTACAACTATCTCAGATAAGAAATAGACTAGAAGTCATAAGGCACTGCCTCGTCATCAATGTAAGATAGCTCCAATGCCGCTCCGTACTCCTGTGGAAAATCCTCTAAACCTGGAGAGATAACCAGGTCCTCAGGGGACATAGCAAGATACAAGAAAACACCATGCCATAATAAACTGTGATAATATAATAAGAGAAGAAAGTATGCTTGCAACCGGGTTCCTGACCATTCTACTGTGAATATGCAGTTGAGAAACAATCCTTCGACGCATGAGCCCTGGCTAAATATAGGATCCGGTATAGTCCCCTCTTGGGCACCAGTGACCAAGAGCATGTCGTTGAAAAACGACAGTGGCCAACCTGAGAGGCTCATACCCGTATCTCCAGCGGAGCTTCCGGGTTACAAGGGAAGTGCAATCGAAGCCCATACGTCAGGTAATGTTCTCCCCACCCAATGCCTAGTATCATCATCTCCATGACTGACATGTACCTCTAGTAACCGCCAAGTCTTCTAACATGCAATTCTATTGGCAGTTACCCCTATCCGTCGCACGCTCCATACGTATCGGTGGCCAGCCAACTACGCGGAAACGTGTCCTACATGTGACTCACATCACGTGATACAACAAGTGTCAAGGCCGTATGAGATATACCAATATCCCAACATCAATGGGTGGTCAATATACTAAGTCAATGCAAGAGAATAAATAAAACAGGAAAACGACCGATAGAGTCGCTTGCACCCAAGTGTGACTTGGACGCACAGTTTAAATAACATAAATAAAATACTGAAACTAACAACTGAAAATAAGAATATGATAATCACAGAGTAAGGTGGCAAGGTATCTTGCCTGGTAGTACAAAGTGGCAAGTCCAAAAATAGCAAGTGTCCGCACCAAAAACTCACAAATCACAGATGAATCCAAACTCTGAAACAAACATCAAAAATGGTCTCGGTGAAGAAGATATACCTAGGAAACGCCTGTCCAAAAGTCAGATTCTGGAACAGGGGCAAAATCGTAATTTCGGGTCAAAACAATGTCCGCCGTTGGACCCGCTTTGCACCGAAACGCATGCCGAAGTCTACGGTCTCTAAAATCGTCAAACTACATATCTACGATTTCAGTTTGAGGAGAGGAACTCAACGGTATGTCCAGTTTTGGATTCCGAGGAGCCGTGTACAAAATCGCCCGTTTGAATGGGTCACGGGCCCGCCAAAAGTGGGTCCCGATTCGACCTTCTCAGAATCAAACCAAACTTGGCCTGCAGGACCATAATTTCGATCTGAATCTGTTGGCACAAGTTTCGTCTCGATTCGACGACTGTACACAAAGTTATGGACAAGTTTGCAAAACGCCGATACGGGGTATTTCGACGAATACACGTTGATTTCGTCGCACACACGCGACGAAACTGAGTTCCGTCAGTTCCCACATATCCGCAACGTCCATACGCGTCTTTCGATGCGTATAACGCGCGACCACGTCGTCCGGTTTGTCGGGGCGACGTCGTATCGGACAAAAATTTTAGAAATTAATATTTTAGAAAACAGTTTTTCTCACAAGTTCAACATGGAATTAATACACACACATAAATCGAAATACTAATCTACCAGTTACGTTTCCATCGTGGTTATGTTGTCTTCAAACGTGTTCAATTAGTTTTTACAAAAGGTTAATGAACAGCGAGAAAAGCGGCCAACAAGTTGGCGTTTCGAAACAGTTTTAGAAATCAGAAAAGTGGGTTTTTCTCCAACTTCGTCTCGATTTTTCGAGCAAGTTGGATGGCCATGTCAAAATCCACCTGGGGGATCTTGAAGAGGGTCATGAGGGCTTTCTACACGAATTTATGGATCTAAAAACGGACTAGAATCGAGAGAGAAATCAAACGGGGAAAGATGGGT
The DNA here is from genome assembly GCA_029216955.1 of Iris pallida. Taxonomy (NCBI): domain Eukaryota; kingdom Viridiplantae; phylum Streptophyta; class Magnoliopsida; order Asparagales; family Iridaceae; genus Iris; species Iris pallida. The sequence goes on from JANAVB010013844.1 coordinate 40,977, forward strand.
ACCTTGAGTGGAAAAACTGCTCCGTGGGTGACGCGGGGCTGACTTCTAAAGCTCCGTTCGTCGCGTACAAAGCTCTGTTGCTGGTGAAACGAAGTCGAGGACGAAGAGGGTATAATCAGCCTCAACTTTGTTTTGGAAGTTTAGGGTTTCGTTGTTTGTAGAAATAGTTATATATATAACAACTTTCAAATAAAACCTAATTCTTATAGGTTTAGGAGTAACTATATATATGTGGGGCTCGGTTTTTTTTTGGCTTTGCAGCTGATTGCTTAAGTCCCCATATGGGGTGTGGGGCCGGGGTTCTAAATTCACAGTAACTGTGAATTGGTCCAAGGAATTAATGGGGTCTTGATTGCTAAAGTGTGCTCGTTTGTGGGTTTAGTCACGAAGCAACAGCAGCTTCTGCTGCTAATTTCATTAGGTGGGGTTCGGGTTAATCCTAAGGGGCTGCTGGGTTTGCTTAATAAACGTTAAGGGGTCGGGCCCCCCCTCTCAAATTCCGCAGCAGCTGCTGCTTTGGGGGGGTTCGGCCCCACTGTTTATATTTTTTTTTCTTTTCTATTAACACCATATATATATATATATATATATATATATATATATATATATATATAATATCTATATATTTCCATATATACATATATATATATATATATATATATATATATATATATATATGTATATATTCACAAGAAATTTCTAAAATTTATAATTGAGTAAAAGATATTTGTAATAAATGAAGGCTATGTTTAGTAGTATTTAAAATATCACAAGCACACAACATACCTATATCATATACACCTATAAATTAGTACAATACAAAATAAATTCAATTAAAATAGAGAAAAATAATTTTTCAAGCATTAAAATATTTAGAAAATATTGGGGTTTTACATTATCCGTCGGCCATTCGTCGAAAACGTGTCGGTAATAGCGTATCAAAGAGTTTCTGATACGCAAACTCCGTCGCTAAAGCGTCACTCTTCGTCGCTCCCTTTCGACGGACTGACGATGGACTAGCTGTCACGTCCCGATTCATAGAGTCATTTATTCACATATATTATCTCTTGGAATCGATCGTCCTCGCTTGGGCGTGATGTCGTACAAGTCTGGTATTGCACTTGTACAAGACAAAGATGGTACATAAAAGATTTGTTTTCAAATAGGAACACATCGCAGTGGGAGAAGCAGATAAATTGAAGTTAATGAGGATAATCTTTCTCATTGAATAGAAATACATCACTTCTTTATAGCAGCGGAGATAATTAGAATAACTTGAAGTCACACAGAGATATAAAACTTTATTCTCTTTATTGATAATTGAAGAAGAGTACAAGACTTGTATTAAAGCACAATGTTTACAGCAAATCTTACTTTACATTGAAAGCCAACTGCACAATGCTATACATCTTACATTTGATATTTGGATACATTGGATTACAACTCGATATACCGATCTGGCTTACAATCTCATTGGTACAACTGATTACAATCTTCCATACATTATGCCCTTTATAAACAGAAGATACCATCTTGTGCAAGGAGAGCTTCTGTATGCCCAACAAATCTTCGATGCCGCGGGACCAATCAAGTCAATCTTTATGTGTAGAACATTCCAAGCACGAGCACCTGCCCACAAAACGTGGGTCAGTACATCATCTATGTACTGGCGAGCAGAATCCAACCCACTCGCCTAAACCAACACTAATTGGTCGATTTTAGCAAGTATTTAATAGAATGATCTTTCTACTTGGGGCCTAGCATCAGTTTACAGTTCATGGGCAATAATCATGGTGAAGCATGTAAACATATTCTTAGCAATATTCATGTGGACATATCATTATAGCATTCTTGGTGTTATCATGCAAAGGCGTCATTGAGGCATCGTTAACATTAACATCTTAAACATGTTATGACAATTCTCACTTCAAGCATCACTTATTATGGATGTTATGTTTAAGCACTATTTATAGTAAGGCATCTTTCTAGCATACTGAATGGAACATGTTAAGCAGGCAAGTTAAACCAACTTATACAATATCACAATTATGTGATTTTTTATCGATAGCCGACTTCTCGTACCTGCATCAAATACAGGTTATCCGATATACTTACTCTGCCTGCACAAAACATTCATTAGCATGCATCCCGACTACATGGTCACTAGTGTTGTTAAACCATATGGACTCTTTTAATTTCATTTCAAGATAATGCGATCAGCATAGTAGATGACGAGCCTCTATGCCACCCCGCCTTATCCGTGCTCCCATAGCACTCATTATTATTTCTTCCTAGGCTGAATCGGTCCCCAGGGCACTAGGAACCGTTCGAGGAAATTATTGCTCAATCCTTGTATATAAGTTGTCCATGACCATGCGAATGTGTGTCCGACTCGATTGTGAACAAAATTGCATGGTAAAATATATTAAGGAAAGTAAAGACAACAGTGCATCATTAGTCATATTAAATGACTTATTCATTTCATCATTACCATCATTTCATTTGGTGATCTCAACGATCCCAGCTTTATTATTTCTCATTCATTGCTTCATTGTAACATATCTCATATCATTCCTTTCTTAAGAGGAACGTAACATTCACTCATTTCATAGGGACATTTATTCATTCATTTATTTCTTATAAGGGACAGGCATCATTGTACATTCTTGCAACAGTTATACAGAAAGTACATGGTTCTAGTATTTCATTCAGTTCATTGGGTCGATAGCATAACCAGTTCATTTCTTATACTATCATTCATAAGGCATCTCATTATTCAAATGTTTACTTGTTCTGGCAGTGTTAAGCATAAGGGGCAATATTATCAATTTATTCTCAGGCCTCAAATCATATTAGCAGTTCAATGTGTTGTACACTTTAATAATTCTCAACATAGGCATCTCTTTTATCCAGCAACTAAAACATGGGACATATAGGGACAATTTATAGCATTTTAATACTTTATTTATTAAGCATGAAGGAGTAAGGAGGAGGAAGGACAGCTCTACTCACTTGCAATAAAGGGTCTTCCTGATCCGATCACACATAATTCTACTAAGCATAGCTCCACCAGCGAGCTACGTTCCAATACCCATTCCGTCTAGCCAGCTAAGTGAGAATGTATCAGTCTCAATTCTCCTGATTCCCAACTTAAGTCACGGTCCAATATTCTGATAGCATCAAACAAGCCAACCAAATGCCTCGTGCGGAGCGGGACATTACATAATATACCACTCAGAAAAAGTTTCGTCCTCGAAACTTAAGGAAACAACTCTTTCTACTAGATTCTCTTAGTCACAATGAGTTATTCATTCAGCTTCAATTCATTTCAGCACACTCGGTCATCTCAAAATAGCTATCCAACTGTACCATTTTAATCCATCAACGATTTGATTTGTCTCTCTCTTTTTCAATTATTTGTAACTTCTTATTGATTCGTCAACATTTTCCTTGTATTTCTATCTCGGTCGCAACATATCACTTCATTTGGATCCATACACATATTTTAGCGGTCCCCAAAACATATGCATTTCAGCCAAAGTCCGCGCTAGTGCGATAATTTCTTCCTATAATATTATCTCAGTCGCAACATATCACTTCGTTTGGATCCATACACATATTTTAGGCGTCCCTAAAACATATGTACTTCAGCCAACTTCCATGATAGCGCGATTTGATCAGCCACGATACAACTCTCTTTTCCAAATCTGACTTAGCATCCTTTCAATTGAATTATTGCTTTATTCACTTTGCCACAATTACTATCTTCCAGGCCACTTAATATCAGGGACAACTTGGTTAAGCTCTATACCCAAGCATAACATTTCTAACATTCGATCAAGGGTCTAACTTAGAGCCAATCATATCAAGAGTTCATAACATGTAATCATATTCCTTCCCAAATCCAACAATATTTCTCACCGAGGCAATTAATCTTTTTCTAAAAGATACAATCCGACGTCACCCACTATTGGTTACCCAAGTCAGGGTATAATTCTATGCAATAGTCAAGGTTAACTTAGCTACCCAACTATAGGTACACTCAAGTCTTACCTTACGATTGTAATTCCTACTTATGGCCGACATATAATCCTCAAGGGTCAAACATTGAAGCATACATTCCCTTAGGTCAATACTCATTATCACCGTCTCTCATTCAATACCACAAGGTCATCCTATGGGTCTCCAATGGTCACCTATTATTCAATCAATCTCTAAGGTTAGCTACACTGATAGCTAAACTTAATCGTTCAGGTGACTTCCCTAGAGTGGACGGCTACTAAGGTTATACTAGTTTCTTATTCTTAAGGCCAACAAGCAACCAACAGTTCTAAGGAACTCTACCCAAACCTATGGGTTTTAACTCAGTCTAAATAACTAATCGCCATTGTTGGCTATACCAACAATTGGTAAGTCATCAACTGGTCGCTAGGGTCAAGTCTATCTATCCAGGATCTTCCTCAAGGAAATAATTTTCACAAAGGCTCATTCTTAGACTTACCCAACGATCAACTAAGATCGATCTATCAATATTACGGTCAATTCCCAACCAGACATACGATTCTCATCGTTCTAATAATCCATCAAGTAAATTCCCAACGATTGAATTTCTATTCCAATTCCTTTGTACCCACATGAACCCATAAGCCAAGGCTAACTATTCAAGGGTCATCTATTCTGATAGTCTTAACATAACTATGGAATCATACTATTTGCTCCGTATGACAGAGTCACACCACTAAGTCATAAGCCAACAATCTATATCCCAACCAACAATCACCTATACCGACATTATCCAACGCATTGCAATTTCTCGTTCCCATTCGTTTTTCAATCATCAAACTATCTTACGGGCATTCTTACATCTCATGTAGCAATGGTCGAGTAGTTCATCCCATTCAATCCGACAATTTATGTATCACTTAACCATCCTCTAGGCAGCGACAGTATTCAGAGTCACTACTTGTTATTTTTCTAGTACAATTTAATTCCTCAACATACATGCACATATGCAACGACTATCCTTTGGTGATTAAGATGGATTAACATCTATTACACCTTAGGGTCAAGGCACAGATCTCTAATATTCCTTTGGTTCACCGAGAATATGTCCAAAACTTTCAGCTTAGCAACCAACTTTGTATTAGCCACATATGATTTGCATCCAACCAATCAAAATCAACATTCAAATGTTCTAAGCCACAACATTCTCTAGCCAAATCAATTTACCCGTAGCATGCTGTCTTACTAGTCTGAGTCATCACTCGACTAAATAATTTATAACCAAGCCATCGATTATAATTTTCGAAAATCTTGCTACCCCACATAACATCACCGTCAAGGGACATTCGAGTCATCTAACAACAATACATGACTCCCAACTAAGTCTCGACACAACCAGTACCCACAGATAGTCTCATTGCTATCCTATGGAAAGGGTCAACATATATCTCGTTCTGAGGTACAATATACCACTCAGAAACGAAGCCATCCTTAAATGATACCAACTCAATCTATTCTGGACATCCGTGATCTCTAATGATCGTAATGTTTGGCCAACATCTCGGGGTCTCAATATCACAAGCCAACATTCTTAGGGTCTCAAAAGCACTAGCAAGCACATATGAGTCAACTCACTTGTTCTGCTGAACTCATCCATCAATTATTCATTCCCAAATCTTTCTCCACATCACATGCAATTCTCAACTTGTTGCAGCATACATAGCCACTTTTCTTTATTCCTACTTTCCAAACAGCATTCACAATATAGCATAGTATGGCATCGAGTCATTGTTGGGTTATGTCACGACCTGCACCCTAGAATAAGGGCACGAGAAGTGGGTACGTCCAGCCTACGCCGCAGTGTCGGCGGTAGAACGTTGTCCTAGGTCTCATGCATCTAACAGTATAAGGCTAAACAGTTTATACTCTCCGAATGGGGGTGACATAGCAGAATGTAAACTCAATCATATCTAAGGTAGAGCATAATGGAAGATAGAACATAAAATCCAAAAGAGATACAACAGATAGAAGTCTAAGTGTCTAAGATACACCAACCCAGAAATACATCTCAAAGCTCAAATACAGTAATCCATAAAATAAATACAACTCACGACAACTAAAAATAAGCTATAATCAAACCCTAACTATCTATACAACCTCTACTGTGTCTCCTCTAGGCTAGCAGGCAACCTCCAGGCTATCTATAAAATTTATCAACAGGTCCAGTCAGGACGGGAACGAGCACATATCTCTCAAACAGTTCATAGCAGGTTAGGAGTATAAATCATGCAATAGAGTAAAATACATGAAGTACTGAATGGAAGTACGAGTAAACAGGAGATATTTTATAACTGAAAGTAAATACATGATAGTAGAGACTGTAAGTGGCTACGTGATTTAGAGTACAATATGGTTATGTAAACGGCTTAGGGGTACATGAATACAACTAAGGAGGCACATGAATACAGCTACTGGGGATAGTGTTCACATAACCAATTCTACTCACCCCGCCCCAATCAATACACAAGGATCCATTCAAGTTACGTTATAGGCACATGAATACAGCTAAGATACGTAAACTCATGTAATGAGTAGTACATGAGGCACATGATAAAGCACATGAAAGCACATGAAGCACATGAAAGCACATGAGAACATATAAAAATATGAACTAGTACAAGTACAAGGAGTACCTGATGCACATGATAAAGTACATGAACATAAAATACCCGATGCACCCGTAGAGGGATAACATCTCAGAAAAGATCCATATAGTACTAATCCGTGAAGATACGTGTCAGCATCAAGTAGAGTAATCTAGAGCAAGAATATAATCCAGGTAAGTATGAAAAGATCAGAGAATGTACTCGCCTGGTGTCTGAATGTCCAAAGTAAATATACTGTCCGAAGAGAGGTGTCTGGCTCCTAATCAGAATAGCACAAGTCACACCAAGTCCAAAATGGCAATATGAAGTTCTACTATGCATTCTACATGATTCTAGGTCCATCTAGACCAAAATCAACTCTTGGTCAACTTGGTCAACCCTGAAAGTCAAACCTAGGTCAACTATGGTCAAACTAGGTCTAACAAGTCTAAATTAGGTCAAACAAGTTATTCTAGGTCTAAATAAACTAAGTATATGCAAATCAAGTATCCAAGATAGCTACTAACTCATAGCCTAAGTCACTTGCTAAACCAAGCACAAAACTAAACCATAAGCTAACAAGGCACACAAACTTAGTTATATAATGTATATATATTATTTACATTCACATATTCATATACATGGATATATATCGGAAAGCTATATATATAGGCACATACACACATATATATATAGAGAGAAAGAGAGATAAAAGAGTAAGTGAGTATGTGTGTGTTTGGCATGTGTGTGAAAGGATATGTGTTAATGTTCTAAAATTTAGTGATAGGTAGGTGTATGTGACATGGAATACATGATGTCAAAGGGTGTATGAATGCATGTGTGTAAAAGATTATAGGTTAACTCAGTTTATAGAAATACATACATACATACTTACCTTGTATACATGCATACATACATATCATGTATATTATATTTATATGATACATACATGTATACTTGTTTTATATTATACTTACATCCATGCATATTAGATACTTGTATTTATATTAACATATTGCAAACATTCATTTCATTCATGCATCTATGCATTACCTACATGTTTTATACAACACTTACAGTCTCTACTAGCATGTATTTACTTTCAGTTACAAAATATCTCCTGTTTACTCATACTTCCATTCAGCACTTCCTGTATTTTACTCTATTGTATGATTTATACTCCTAACCTGCTATGAACTGTTTGAGAGATATGTGCTCGTTTCCGTCCTGACTGGACCTGTTGATAAATTTTATAGATAGCCTGGAGGTTGCCTGCTAGCCTAGAGGAGACACAGTAGAGGTTGTATAGATAGTTAGGGTTTGATTATGGCTTATTTTCAGTTGTCTTGAGTTGTATTTATTTTATGGATTACTGTATTTAAGCTTTGAGATGTATTTCTGGGTTGGTGTATCTTAGACACTTAGACTTCTATCTGCTGTATCTCTTTTGGATTTCATGTTCTATCTATCTTCCATTATGCTCTACCTTAGATGTGATTGAGTTTACATTCTGCTATGTCACCCCCATTCGGGGAGTATAAACTGTTTAGCCTTATACTGTTAGATACATGAGACCTAGGACAGCGTTCTACCGCCGATACTGCGGCGTAGGCTGGACGTACCCACTTCTCGTGCCCTTATTCTAGGGTGCGGGTCGTGACACGTTTTTAGTGGTGGCCCATGCAGGTCGAGTTTATGTAGTGGTATTCGAACTAGAGTACCACTACAGCCTGCAGTAGGATTAGGATATATTTTGAAGGTACTCAATCACAGTTAGGATCCCCTGAGAGATTCCTGGGACGACCCTTGAGAATCTTATTTTAACTTTGATTTGAAAACTCTCTTCCCTTGAATTGATTTATCTTTATTTTCTGTTGTTGAATTTGATTTTGAGGGATTATTGTTGAATTTGAGTTTGTATTTATTGATTTGATGGAAGATTGTTGAATTTTGAATCTTGATGTTAGCTGTAGCATTCGAGTTTGTATTTATATGATTTGAAGGATTTTTGTTCATTTTTGAATCTTGATGTTCGTTGATAAATTTGATTTTTGGGTATTCATTGTTGATTTAATTTAATTTTTGTCAAGATGAAATTATATAGGCTAGGTCATCTATGTTATGGAATCTAGTCTTCTATAGTCACATTAGCCAGTATGGTGAGGACATATAGTCTGACTTGGATATATTTTTCGGGTGTGGGAATTTAAGGTTTTCGCAGCCAAGCTAGCGGCATCGCGAAAATGTTAAATACCGTGATTCTAGAGGTATGTGCCTAAGTCGAGGACTCTGTGATTATCGTAGCCTTGCTTACTAGTATGACGAGGATTTAGAGTACCATAATTTTGGATAGACGCATATGATTATCAGATTGTACCTTAAATATTTTTGAACATGTTTTCTCTACTTTTGTTTCAGTCCTTCAAAAAAAAAGAAAAAAAGGAATTGTTATTTGTTTGTTTTGTTTTGTTCTCATTATTTAACTTAGGGTTGCTTTAACTGTTTTTATAAACCTTTGTGTAACTTCTTACTATGAATTTCTTCTTAATATAATGAATCGATAATTTTGCTAGACCTTATCTTGGATTTGATATTTTAGCTCTGGGTTTCAAAATGGTTCCTTCTTTTAAACAAATAAGCAGAACAGATTTCATCGTTATTTCCTTCTTGTTATTATTCTTGTATTAAATAATAATAATAATAAAACTGTCTTAATTACATCAATCACCTGCTTTACAATCTTGGTAGGAAATCTAAATGTTGGTCTTGATGTATAATTTAATTTTTATATTGGGACATGAGAATAAATATATAGTGGACACAGACTCTTTTCCTGACACGTATGCATGCTACACTTTGATTTCCAACCTATCTAAATACATATTAATATGTTGTTGATGTTTAAATTTTCAAAACCCCAATATTTCTGATACAGTACAGTAACAGAGACTGGTTCTCTGCATTTCCAGTTAAAATTTGTAATTCAAATATAAATTTTATGTTATTAGTTATGTTTACAACACTGCACATGTATGTTATACATAGGGTTTCAATTCAAAAAAAATTGGTTGAGTTTTGTGTTTGAATTTGTCAAATCTAAGACTGTGTGCATATTAACCCTTAATACTGGATTCCAAATGTTTAGTTCAATTGCTGTTTTATTTTTAAAAAAATATAATATTTTGGAAGCTATGTACATTGTTGTATGTAGGGATATGATGTTAGGTTTATACTCTTACATGTTAGGTTGTGATAAACATTGGGTTGGTTAATATTATACTGGTTTAAATGTTAGCTTATTTCAGATTCTTGTATGAAAATGCTGAACTAAAACTGGGTCTAACCTTTCATTACTAAAGCTATAACCCTATATAGTGACACCCACACTCTAACATAGTATACACTGCCATGTAACCTAACCCTTCCTCTCTATGTTATGTTCATATATCTATATAGATATATATAGAGTTTATGCATACATGTTATAATGTATATAGATACATAACTAAATCTCAACCTCTTTATATATACATATATACATGGTTAGCCATGCATGTTATGAGCAAATGAGTTATGTATTGTATATTGTTTAACCAATATGCCATGATTAGTGTAACTTGATAGTGTTTGCCATTAAAATTCTTTGATTGTAAATTTCAATATAAACAGAACAGTGTTACAATATAGGACTTAGATGTAGCCCTAGAAGTACACTTTTGTTTAATCTGGGTCCCTTGTGCCGATGGAGCGAGTGGTAATACGTTGACTCCGTTGACGAGCTGATGACGGTTATCGGTTCTTTGAAGGTTTGGATTGCTCTGGGTGCTGGAGCTTGCTGAGAGGAGGAAGACGTTGAGTGTCTGTATCTGCCTCTCTGGTGGTATGTTCGTTCGTATCTGTCTGTTTGTGTCTGGAAGAAGGAAATGATTCCTCTATTTATAGCTGGGCAGGTTGGCTGCTCATGCGCACATATGTAGGATGCGCCGGTGCGTGGGGACGCCACGTGTTGATTGCCGATGGAGGAGCATGGGTGATGTGCCCTGATCGTGGGGTTGACTTCTTCATACTGCTGTTGCAAGCCGGCACGTAGCAGAGGAAAAGATCTTTCTGTTGCTGAGATCTTGGATGAGTTGAGTCAAAGGACATGTGTCATCGACCCATGGCTCGAAGATCTCGGATTTGGTGGGGAATGATCTGGTAGGATGCGTCTAGGATTGGGCGCATGAGGAGACTTTGGCTCGTAACCTTTAGGAGTCACGAACCATTCTGGGCGCATGGCTTTTGAGGCGCATGCAGGCGACTTTTCTCCTGTCTTTTGGGATCAGAGAGCAGTCTGGAGCACATGGCTTTTGAGGCGCATGCAGAGCTTCAGATGGAGACTTTTCTTCTGTCTTTAGGGATCAGTGAAGAGTCTGAGGCGCATGGCTTTTGAGGCGCATGCAGATTTGGGTGCATGGCCGCGGAGGCACATGCGGGTGGTTGAGTGGCCACGTGGCAGTAGCCGTCGGGGTAAAGTCATGATGATGCTGACGTCGCTGATGCTTCGTCTTCTGAAAAAGCTGCCGACTGTTCAGACTTTGGGAGATGTGCTGCCAACTCTGTCAGTTCAGCATTTAATGTTTGTGACATTTGATGGATAGGTGAGGGGGCGCGTCGATTGGCGTTCCACGGGGATGCATGGGAACGCATGGGGGCGCATCCTCTGTGATGTGCTTGGTTCTGAAGGGTGTATCTGTGTGATGCGCCTGAAGTCGAAGGGCGCATCTGTGTGATGCACCTGAAGTCGAAGGGCGCGTGCGGCTATTTCGTTCCTCGAGTGCTTTAAATAGCCGTTTGGCTGAATTCGAAGCGTCCGGTTCATCCATTAAATGCAAGTTCATTGCTCAGAATTCGGAGAGCCATCCACTTGGCGCGTGGGTTTGATCTGTCCGGCCTATAAATAGTGGCATAGAGAGAAGGTTTGCTTCTCGTTCTCTCACGTACTTTCAATCATGAACTTGGGTATTCGAGTGCATTCTGTTGACGAAGTGCTCCCGAGGGTGAAGATGAGACGCCATGTCGTCGTTGCTGTACTTGAAGGTGACTGTTACATCCAAAAGACGGAGTCGAGGGCTTCCGAAGCAGGCGGAAGGTGCCTGTTGCATCCAAAGATAGGGATGCTCGGGCCTCGTCTCCGTTGTTCCGGAAGAGCGGTAGATCGGAATGGCGGTGCTAGGCTCTTTCTTCCTTCAAAGTGGGTGTTGCCCACTCTGGTTGTGTTGAAAGCTGCTCCTTTAGCCGTATTTCGATTACGGTCTTCCTTGGTCTTTGGAGGCTCTTTCGAAGCCTCTCCTGGCCACAGATTTGCGGTGCTCTTCACTTCCTCGGTTCCAGCCAGAGGGTTAAATGCTTCATTAGTCGAAGCACTTATCAGGTGAGCCTGACTGGAAGAGCGGCACATAACTGGGCTGCTGAAGGGATGCACATAACTGGGGATGCACATAACTGAGCTGCTGAAGGGATGCGCCTTGCTGAGGGCGCATGGTGGGATGCGCCTGGTTGAAGGCGCATGGTGATTGCTGCGCCTGACTGGAGGCGCATGATGGCTGTTGCGCCTGTCTGGGGGCGCTTGGTGGCTGCTGGCCGTAGACTTAGGATCTTTCCTTTGTACAGCCTTCTCTAGACATGTAATAGACTTTTATCTGTAAAATAAAAAGTTCTTTTTCCATGTCTATATTTGTTGCTTTTGCTGTGAAGTATTTTGTCCAAGCTCTGGCGTATGTAGTGTCCGGCGCATGGGCTTTCTGGTTGTGAAATTCCATGCTTCTACAAGACCGCCTTCAAAGTTTTCAAAACTTTTGGATAAGTTTTGGAATAGTTTGAATAAGAAGCATGGAGATCAGGGCACATGACTGTTGGGGCGCATGCCTGTTCGGGCGCATGCTCTTCTCAGTTAATGTATATGATGATGCCTCGGTAATCAAAAAGATTAATGATGATCTTTTGGTTTTGTTTTGGTGTTATCTCTTCACAGAACCCGAGGCGACGGCTAAGATCACACATCATCGGGTCACGCGTGCGACCAATCCCTATAAATAGATAAGAGATGGAGAGAGAGAGTTCTTCTTCTCCTTGCTTTCTTTAGAGTTCTTCTTCAAAAAAACCCTAACTTTTTCTTCTTTCAAAGAAATGGCTCCCAAGACTCCACGCGGCGGTGTCGACAAAATTAAAGGAAAAGAACCTGTGACAGCTGCAGCGGCCGATGTTCCTCGTCGTCCTGTCGAAGTTCGGCCGGAGGTGGTTGGTGAGTCTCATTTTTCGTACACTAACGCACATAGACCTTGAGTCTTTGATGATGTGCCGCAGTTTTTTTTTGCCCGCCGATGTGCATGGGTTTAAACCCTGATGATGCGCTGAGGCTGACGCGTATGGGTTTAGACCCTGATGATGCGCCGAGGCTCTACCGCTGATGCGCATGGGTTTAGACCCTGATGATGCGCCGAAGCAATTTTTTCCAAACACACTATGTGCTTCTGATGGATCTTAGACTCTTTTGTTACTTCTAACATTTTCGAATCTTTGCCAGTGTCAATGACTATCCCGCCTTTGAATGAAGTGCTTTTGGAGGCTGCCCTCAGTCAGACGGGGGTAGATTATGACGAGGAAGTAATAAACCCTGCTCAAGATGTTCTTATGCTGGATCAGCATCCCGAGAGAATGACTCAAATCCGAGAGCAACAGTATGGGTTCCTCAAAAGGATGATGGAGCGTGGAGTTTTGAAATCTGCCACATCTGATAGAGTGACCTTCTTGAAGCCTGAGTTCCTATTCGGGGACCGCCTCACTTCTACTGAAGCAACAGTGTTGAAGGTCAAGGAAGACTGGTTTTTCATAGCAAAAGGAGTGTATATGACCGTTAAGCAACTTGAACGCCAATGGCCTTTGATGGCCTTCTGTCGTCTCGCTTCGAAGAGGAGGATGTCTTGGGATCTTATCCCCTCTCAGGGAGGAGCGGTGACTGGCATCATCAAAATTGATTCTGTCTCCGATCAGGGAGATACTTTGACCGCGGTGCGGTCTGGGTCTTCTTTCACCTGGCGGACGCTACGTCCTGGGAGCATTTACAGTGATGTTCTCCTTGATACATTTGCTTATAGTGCTTTGACTTTTGCACATCGCATGCTGTTGATGGAATGCTCATACCCGAAAGGGGAGTTTCGGGTAGAGGGTTGGTGTCATTACGTTTCCAAATGGGATAAACTGACACTCTGGATTTTGTCGCGGTTCCAGACTGAGCTCCGAGAAATTGGGCTGACTGCCGCGATTTGTGACACCCAGGCAGGTGTTGACATTAACAGGCATATGTTCCTCGCCCTCTTGAAAATATTTGATATCCATACCGGGACCTTTCTTATCCGGTGGGGGAGTTAGGGCTCGCACTTCATGAGATGTATGAGGTATCAAAGCTCCCTTGGTGATCGGAACCCTATGAAGAGTATTTTTCGACTAACGAAGAATTTCAAGTCCTGGGGGACAAGGCTGAAGAGATAACAGTCTTCTTTAAGGAAGTGGCTAGTCATCATTATTATATGCAGAAGAGGGACAAGGGCGGATTGCAGCCTCATGTGACCATTTGGAGAGATTACGTCTTTAGGCAAGACAAGGGGGATCCCTCGCAGTTCTCTACTCCGCCGGCGCTCTCTCGTAGTGAAGTGCTCTCTGAGATGAGCAGGTTAGATGAAAAGAATCCCCGGGAAAACAAGGACCAGCAGTCTGATGAACGCTCCTACAGCTGTTTCTGGCATCTTGCTCATCGAATGTCGTCAAAAGCAGTATTGGTCGCGTATCTCATGGTTTGGCTTCGGGATTATGTCTTCCCGGGCGGATCCGGCTATGTAGAGAGGGTGACCCGGCACTTGATCCTGCCAGCTGTGAAGTTGGTCTTTGGCCGACGCCTGGCTCTACTCCCCGCCATGGTATGTAATTTACTGCGAGGTTTACGCGAGTTTGCGGGAAATGTGATTCATGAACGAGGTCGAAAGGATAACTTCCCGCGTACTGAACTGCCGTTTCACTATTTGATGGGGTGGTTAATTTTACACCATCCCAACGTAATGAGTCCGGGTTCGGAAGAAGACTACAGGGCCGGAGATACATTCCTCCGCCGTTTCCACCAGAGGAGTTGGTCGTACACTGGCGTCCCTGTTTGCAGAAGGATGTTATCCCATCTTCAGGGATGGGAGATCACCAAAGTTGGTCCGATCTTCTTGGGTTTTGAGGCCAACGAAGACTTAAGGGATTTAGGTGAAGACGCCACCTCCTTGCCTCCATGGGGATTCTGCTGGTTGCAAAGTATTCGGCCATCCCACCTGGTATACCGGAACAGAAATCAGTGCTTCCTGGAATCGTATTTGCCGAGCCGCTTGGCACGTCAATTCGGTTATGCGCAGTTGATGTTGGACAATCCCAGTATCACCCTGGGGTATGCTGGAAGTTTGCTGGATGGCGCACGAGCTTGGCATTACTATAATGCCGGATGTACCGGAGCTCGCTTTACGCTGCCTGCCCAGGATCCACGTCCGCCCATTCTTTACTTAGCCGCCAAGTTTTACTGTGTTATGGCTGCCGCGCCTTTCGGGTATGATAGGGAGACGAGTCTCGTTGCAGGCACCCCGTTAGCGGTAACTGGACATGTATCGGCTAAGGCTCGACCACATTGTCCACCGGGGGTGGGTCAAACTGCACCTTCGGTTGATCAACCGAGACGACGTGCAGATGCAGGGACTGGATCACCTGCGTCAAAGAAGCTAAAGAAGGCATCGTCACCGACAGTGTCATCGGATTCAGCATCTGCAGAGGTAAGAATTCTCCACATAGTCTGGTTTGGGCTCAATATTTTATGTAATCAATGCTTCCCCTTTTTTACAGGAGCCACTAAAAAGAAAGCTTCGTACTCCAAAATCTGGTAGGAACAGGCCAAAGGAGATGGCGGGTTCGTCTGAAGTGCGTATCCCGCCGACTATGATGTCTCCTATGAAGGAGAATCTAGAGGACGCTGTTGTCGTGGAGATTCCAGTGTCCCTGGATTATGTCGGGAGGGAAGCTGAGGATGCAGCAGCCTCCGAGATGATAAAGGTCGCGGCTGGGGCCTTGGATGCCGAGGGTCCAGCAGACATGAGGCTCCCTGGTGATGATGTGGGGTGGATTTCGTCGCCTTCCGATGACGTCCCTCCAGCGTTGCAAGAGTCTGTTGCGGGGGCAACAGATATGGTTGGAACAAAGGAGAGGGTTGATTCCCCTCCTTGTCATGATGAGGGGAGATCGGATGTATCATTGTCGAGTCCTACCCCAGCCTCACCCGTGGAAGTTAGGTGGCTACCGATCAGGCGGTAGCGACAGATCCTGTCCCTGCAGAGGGACTTGAGAAGGATGAGACTCATCTGCCAGTCCTGTCTCCCGGGGCGGGCCAGGAGATGAGTGTTGATCTCCCCGTTCTGCCAGGGGAAGTACTGACCGCTGATAGGACGTTGGGGGCAGAAGAGGTTGCCGTTGACGTCGGTGGTTCCTCCGAACTTGAGAAGGGTAAGGGTGTGGAACCCTCTGTTGCCCCTCCTACTTGGGGTACTATCTCGACGCCTGTGCCGGCTTCCTCTGTTCCTTCGGCTCCTCGGGCTAGTAGTCCGGCCCATGTTGATGAAGAGCCTATTGATGCCGAGATTCCAGTCTCGCAGGTTGAGGTTGGCGGATCTTCTTCCGGTCCGCTAACTACAGAGCCCCTCCAACTCCTACTCTGACGCCACAGGTGCTGGCGGACGCAGATGAATATGTGAAATTCATCGTCGAGGGGGTGTATAAAATGCTGCAGAGGGGTGTATCTGCGGTGATGGATGCCAACGGGAGTTTTACGATGGCAAGAACTCTGGCAATGCCTTATATCGAGCTGATCCATGTTCACTAAGGTCACGACCATATGGCCAAAATCCTGGAGGCTTCGATGATTGAGCTGGACCAGCGGCTCACGGAACTTCAGCGCATCCAGCGAAATGACCTTTCCGTCTTGATAGATGCGGAGAAGGAGAAGTTGATCACGGAAATTGAGTCTTCCTACCAGGCCACTGTGAGCATCTGGGTGCACGAGACGGCTGAGACTGAGACTGCGGTGGGGCAGTTGTCTCAGTCCATGAAAGAGACAATGGAAACGCGAGCTGCGTTGGACGCTAATATCGCGGAGATCAACGCCCAGATGCGCCGTCTTGAGGACCAACGGGCCCGACTCCAGTTAGATGCCGAACGTGTCCAGGCTGAACACGTAGCTTTCAAGATAGAGGAAGCAACCTTCACTCACCGGGCTCTTGCCCTGGCTCGGCAGCGACAACAGCTTGATGAGAAGCATGAGAATGATACTTCCGCTGAGGCCATTGAATTGATGCATCAAGAAGCTGAACTTCGAGTCCTGGCGACTGTGGAGACTCATGCAACCGACTTGAGACGTCGAGTTAGAGAGCTCTCAACCAACCCTGGAGATGTTTAGGGACTGTAGCGTCTCCTTTTTATGTTTGTGCAACTCTTGCTGGGGGATAGTGTAGTTATGTACTCTTTTTTTTAGAATAAAGAAGTATGCAACTTTTTTGTGATGTGTTCATTTTTGTTCATGAACTTAATGATTTGTGTGGACCTATTATCTTTTGCGCACCTTGGCTTTTAGGTACAGATAATAAGTTTTAAGGAACCAACATGTTTGCTCAGAGGTAATATGGACGTGGCAATCATTGGGGTTCAAATGATAGAATCTTCCTACTCAGAGGTATTATGGACGTGGTAGGAGTGATCCTGGGGGATACGCTGAACAACTCAAAGGTGATGTGGACGTGGAAGTTCTGCGATCAACGTACGACAACGCAAGGGTCGTTTGTACGAGATGTTTACCCAGAGGTAATGTGGACGTGGTAAACATGAAGGATAGCGTAGGCTTACGAAGTATAAGATTCCGCTTTGCAGGGTGTAGAGGGACAACTCAGAGGTGATGTGGACGTGGTTGTCTTTCTACTGGAGGATGCTACGGAACAACTGGGTTCCAGAAGCGTATGGTTTTGTTGGAAGGGAATTGTCTGTGAATCCTGATAATTGGGTCCATAGATCCCCTTGTGGAAGCACATATCTGAAAGATGTCAAGAGTAGTACTTCTTCAGGAACTTGCCGTTGATGGGCATCATGAACAAGTCCCCATTGGGTTTGGCGAGGCGGTAAGCACCGTTTGAGTATACCGTCTCAATGATGAAAGGTCCTTTCCACTTGGGCTCGAACTTTCCTGGTGTCTTGTGAGTTAACACCATCGGCCTCCTGACTGCCAGAACCAGGTCGCCAACTTGAAAAGTTCTATGTTTGACCTTCTTGTTGAAAGCCTGTGATATACGGGCTTGGTAGAGTTTGATTCGTTGTTGAGCTAGGAGACGCTTTTCGTCAAGTGCCTCCAGCTCCCGCAGACGACGACGTTGATTGTCCTCTTCTGTGAGTTTGTTCGTGATTGCTACGTGGAGTGAGGGTATCTGGATCTCGAGAGGCAGTACCGCTTCACTCCCGTAGACCAGGGAGAATGGTGTGTTGCCTGTTGGGGTTCGTACCATTGTGCGGTAGGCCCAAAGACATTCGCCCAGCTTTTCGTCCCAGTCGCGTTTGTTGGATGACACGACTTTTTTGAGCAGCCTAACGATAGTTTTGTTGAACGCCTCGGCTAATCCGTTTGCTGCCGGATTGTAGGCGGTTGATGCCACATTTTGAATGCGATTCTTGTCACAGAATCTGCTGAAAACATGGCTGATGAACTGAGGACCATTATCGTGGATGATCCTCCGGGGTACTCTGAAGCGGTAGATGACATGGTGTTTGATGAAGCTGACCACCCTAGAGCTCTTTACTTCCGCCAATGGGACTGCCTCTGCCCACTTGGAGAAGTAATCGGTAATGGCCAGGATGAAGCGGTGCCCCCTTGATGAAGGAGGGGTGATCGGTCCTACAATGTCCATGCCCCAGGCTTTGAAGGGCCAGGAGGCGACTGTAGGATGTAGTGGTTCCGACGGCGTATGAATGAAGTCTGCGTGAAGTTGGCACGTATGGCACTTCTTAGCATAGTCGACAGCATCAGCGGCCATGGTTGGCCAATAGTAGCCCATACGTCGCAGTCGATCCTGCGACTTAGGACCAGGTTGATGAGGTCCGCAAGTTCCGTCATGAGCTTCTCGAAGAGCTTCGGTCGCCTCTTCGTTGGACAGGCATCGAAGGAGGAGCCCATCATAGGAGCGTCGGTACAGCATTTTAGTGGCTGTATCATAGTAGAATCGAAGAGAACGTCTCCTGACTGAGACGGCTTCCTTCGGGTCCTCTGGAAGAATTCCGTAGACGGCGTAGTCGATGAACGGGAACCTCCAGTCTCGGACATTAACACCAGTACCTGTAGGCATGGCGTGGTCCACTCGTAAGCATAGGTTGTTTTTAGGACAAACCAAGTCTCGGCCAACTATCGTGATGTAATATTGAGTCCCAAGGGGTGCTGCTAATGAGGCCGCGAGGCCAGCCAGAGCATCAGCCTCCAGGTTTTGCAGACGAGGTACGTGCTCAATGAAAAACCCGGTGAAGGTTGAAATGATGTTCAATACAACTTCATGGTAAGGGATCAGATCTTCATGGCGAACCTCGTATTGCCCTCGGATCTGGTTTACGACGAGTTTCGAGTCACCGTAGGCTTCCAGATGATCCACCCCCAGCTATTGTGCCAGCTGGAGTCCCATAATGAACGCGTTGTACTCGGCCACGTTGTTGGAACACGGCTTCGAAAGAGAGTAAGCACGCTGGATGACCAGCTGATCGGGGAAGACTAAGACTACCCCCACTCCTGCGACGATCTGGCCTTTGGGGCCTGTTCTTGAAGTGCCATCGAAAAACATCCGCCAAACGGAGCTTCCTTCGGTGACATTTGATTCTTGAACCTCATCCGGGATGTCTTCATAGAGTCTTGAGGACTCCGGGATGGGGTGTGCAGCTAAAAAGTCGGCCAGGGCCTGACCCTTAACGGCTAGCCGGGAGTTTAATGACCCTGGCTTCGTCATGAGGACTCTGAGTGGATTGACTCGGGCGATGACATGAATTGTCTGGCCCGAGACATAATGGCGAGTCTTCTGGATGGCAAACACCAAGGCCAAGCACTCCTTTTCAACGGGGTTGTACCGGTGTTCCGCCCCAATGAGTGTTCGACTGAGGTAGTAGATCGCTTACTCGTAGCCTGTATCGCTGTTTTGAGCCAGCAGAGCGCCCAGGGAATGATCCATGGCACGAACGTAGAGGAGAAATGGTTTGTCGGCGACAGGTGCTACCAGGACTGGCGGGCTTGTCAAGTAAGCCTTGATGTCGTCGAAAGCCTTTTGGCACTCCTCTGTCCAGACGTACGAGACTCCCTTCTTCATGAGCTGAGTAAAGGGTTGACATTTACCGGAAAGGTTTGCTATAAACCTCCGGATGTATGCCAGACGTCCCTGTAAGCCCCGAAGTTCTCGAAGATTCTTTGGAGGGTCCATGTTGAGGATGGCTTTGGTTTTCTCGGAATCAACATGAATGCCTTTTGCCGTGATGACGAAACCCAAGAATTTTCCGCTAGAAACCCCCAGGAAGGATTTAACGGGGTTCATCTTGAGTTGATGTGCCCGCATGAGATCGAAGACTGTCTTCAGGTCCTGTAGGTGATCTCCTTTAAAGCGGCTCTTGACTGCGATGTCGTCAACATAGCATTCGACTGTCTTGCGAAGATGTTGACGGAGGATGGTGCTCATAGATCATTGGTATGTCTTACCGGCGTTCTTCAAGCCAAAGGGCATCACTGTGTAGCAGAAAACGCCCTTTGGAGTCCTGAATGACGTATGTTTTGCGTCATCGGGGAACATCTTGATTTGATTGTCGCCCGAATACCCGTCCATAAAAGACATGCGTTCGAAGCCACACGTGTTGTCGATCATCACGTCAGTGATCGGAAGTGGGAATTCGTCCTTCGGGCAAGCAGAGTTGAGGTCTCTGAAGTCGATACAGACTCGTATCTTCCCATTCTTTTTGGTGATAGGTACGACGTTGGCTACCCAATCTGGGTGTTGCTCTTCACGGATGAAGCCGCTAGTCAAGAGTTTGTCTACCTCCTGATCGATGGCGTTCGTGATGTCCGGACGGAAGCGCCGCTGTTGTTGCTTGATAGGCTTGGCATCAGGCAAGATGTTCAAGCTATGCATCGCAATCTGGGGATCAAGTCCCGGCATATCTTCGTAGCTCCAGGCGAAGACGTCGATATACTCCTTAGCCAGTTGGATTAAAGACTCTTGGTCTTCTCCTTATAGGCTTTTGCTGATGAAGATGGGTTTTGTAAAACCCCTAAATTTCTACTGATTTATTTTTTTATTATTTTGGTACTGATTTAAAATTTTAATATTGTACGCCGCGTAGTCGTATTGTACGTCGCGTACGAAATTTATTTTCTTGCTTGACAAGTGCGAATATGTACGAGCGTACATATTTCTTTTAAAAATATTTTTCTATTTTGTAGCAATTTAAGATAATATATGTAATAGTTATTTTAGCTATCATACAAAAATCTCAAGCTCATTATTTTATTTGTATTTATACAAAACCCTTCGTTTATAACAAATATTTCTTGCGCATAAGTGTATACTCCTAAATATTTTACTAGTTTAATTTCATTAAAATTATAATTTTTGAGATTATTAATATTAATATTTTTATTATTCAAAAAGATATTTAAAAATATTTAGTATTTTCGAAATTAATATTATCGATATTTTAGAAAAATATTTTAAGATTATTGTGGCATTTAAAATCTTGATTTAAATTTATGAGTTTATTTAAATAGTTAAATATTGGCAATGTGATTCATCCCATGTGATTTTTTTAAAACTAAAATTTAATTAGATTTGATTTGCATTTGAATTTGAATTGATAATGGATTTAATTTTTCTAATTGGATTTAAATTGAATTTGGATTTAGATTGGATTTGGATTTAAATTTGGATTTAATTTATTTGTAGCTAATTATCTAATGGGGATTTAAACAATCCCAATCATTATCCTAAAAGGAATTCCCACATCCTATAAGTAGGCAGGTACTCCTCCATAATTCTCTCCACAACCAAAATTTCCACCCATTGTGTATCGTGTCCGTGCATCCCATCCACTAAATTTTTTTCAATACAATTACATCATAATCGCGTTCCGTGTCCGACAGTTCCGGACATCGACTCGTCCCGTGTCTCGCAGGACACGTGTACAGACTCCTCCCGTCCTGACTCTGCAGCCCCGCTTTCTCGCAGCACCAACACCTCCCCCATAGATCACATCCGCCGCCTCCTCTTCCGTCATCACCAGAACCACAACCACCCGTTCCGACAGAGCCCCGAACCACCCTCGTCCGGCTGTCCATACCACCGTAACCACCACCATCTTCTCCGTCACACCAAAACTACCAGCACCACCGTGCTCACCGATCACCCCGACTCCTTCCGACCAAAACTCCATCACCACCGTCGTCATCGTCATCATCCCCTTCGGCCAAAGCTGGCAGCACCACAGCCTCGGCAAACCACCACCACACGCCAACCCCGGGCCATCCCGACACAGTCTCCGACCAATCAGACCAACATCAGCAGCATCCCCACCACCGTACAAACACACAGCCACCACCATCAACCCCAAAACCATTACCATCATCATCGCAACCCCGTCATCATTATCGCCGGCACCACCACGGACTTCACCCCATCACCAGGAGAAGAAGAAGAAAAAGTGAAACCTAACCTGAGCGCCGCCTTTCCGTTCCCCGACGATCCCGAGCGCTGCGCCCGAGCGCTACCCGCGCGTGCACTCCGCCGGGACGTCCGCCGATGCCGCATCCTTCGCTGGCTGCTACCTCCGGCGCCCAGCGCTCGTGCATATCCGGAGCCGTGAGCCAACCGTCCCTCCGTGCGCGCCGGAGCCGTGCAGCTTCCTCCGCCGCGCGCCAGCCTCCGCTGGCTCCGTCGCGCCTCTGCCGCCGCACGCGAGCCCTAGATCCGCCGGCACCTTCCCCGCAGCAAAGCCCCGATGATATCCGGAGCGCCGCCGTCATCCTCAGGCTCGCACACCGCGCATCGCCGCCTCTCAGCCCCCTTTGGTAAACCCCTTTCCCCCTCTTCTGTCCATCTCTCTCTCTTTATCTCTCTCTGAGTAATTTTGGGGGGAAGGAAGTCATAAATGTAAGTGTATATATTATTATTAACTATTATTATTTTTACTAAAGTTATTATTATTATTATATATTACTATTATTATATACTGTTATTATTATTAGATATTATTATTAATTATTAAGTTATTATTATTATTATTATTATTATTATTGTTATTGTTATTATTATTATTATTATTATTATTATTATTATTATTATTATCATCATTATAAATTACTGGTATTGTTATAGGGAATTTAAGTAAATATTAATTTGTTTACTTTATTATCATTTTGTTTAGTATTAGTACTAATTTGTTACTTAATAATTATTGTCCCTTTTGTTACTTAATACTTATCAATAGATATTATTTTGCAAAATTTATAACATTAGGGTTTACCTATATTGATTTGAGTTTCTTTTTTTTCCAAAAATATATTATATTATAGTATTTCAAAATATAGCTTGAGCAAAAATTATCATAACAAAATTTTTAGTTTCGGCGCCAAAAAGTTTCTTTTTAGATTTTCTTGATTATCTAAAATTATATATTCAATTTAGTTATAGTTTTTTTTAAAATTTATTCTATCTAAAAACATATTTTTACAAACATGTGCCAAAAAAAAATGATTCTTGATTTAAAATATTTATGTAAAATATTTTACTAATAAAATCTAGACTTCCCAAAATATTATGAAATATTTTTCTAAAACTAGTATAAGCATTCGTTTACTTCAATTCTCCCAATTATTTTCATTGGTCACGACTGATTCTGCGTTCCTATTTCTTTGTGAATCCGGACCCTGTGTGCAACGACCACGGCTAGTGGACAATCCGGACTTGTCGGAAATATCGCACCATCAGGCGACACACCAGGCAAGACACCTTAGCTTTACTGTTTAAATTTCCTGCTCAATATCATGCATGTGTTAGTTGTTTTTTTTTAATTATATGTAAGTGCAAATTACTACATTTTATGCAAATGACTTAGAGTTAAGGGACTACCGTCAAAATTAGTGTGTCTCATTGACTTGTCACGATTAAACACGAGTTGTGTGTGTGAGTTGTGAGTCGCATATAGATACGGACTTGCGTACCGACCGTACATCGGTGCGTACAGGCCGTGCGTCAGGATATAACTGTCAATAGATTGTGTAGAAGACTTGGCGGTTATTAAGGATTAAACAGTGTCGTGGAGACGACGCATGTATAGTATCATTTGGGGGGGGGAGGGGACAATTATTAGCGTAGGGGCTACATGTATTTTTTTTACACACATTTTGGGCCGAGGGTGACTCTCCGGAGCACTACCTTCTGTCCAAGGCCGATAGTGACTCGGATGAGCGCTACTTACTGCCACTCTTTACTTTTCTGCTGAGCTTACAGCCCCTGCGTAGAACGTTGTCCTCAAAGTACATATCACTTAGAATGGGTAGGAACCTTTACTCATGCATACTTTTATGTTGAGCTTATTTATTCAGTTTATCAGCATGATATTATGTGTCTTGTTACGTCCCTCTGAGGACCTGGTTTTTCTCCAGGTGTGTATTTTCGTGATTTCTTGCAGGTACTCTAGCTAAGGCCATGACTTGCGCTCTATTCCGTCGTGATGGTTACTCTTGGATTCGTCACTTGCTCTCGCTTGCTAAATTCTTTTCTTGTATATTTTTCTCTATTTAATTTGGTTGGTAGTGGACTTTGTCTCCGTCCAACTATTGTGTACATGACAAACTCAAAGTCGATTTATATCATTAATTATCTTTGTGGATGAGATTTAGTTGTCTTGGATTACTACATTTACAGCTTATGTATACATACGAGGTCCATGTATTTCGTATGTATACAGCTGGCATGTCTACGTACTTGGTCCTACGTATTTTGGGACTGGGGCGTTACATGTTTTTGTGGTGGCCCATGCAGGTCAAGTTTGCCGTTTCGGTTATATGACTGTACTGAACGGGCCTGCAATATAGGATTAGAGTCTAGAATCTCATCCACCTACTTGACATCCTTTCTTGACTTCAAATTTTGAACTCTCTTTCGACCTCCTTGAATTGCATCCTGCTTGAACTCCTTCTACCGTAAATTCTTATCTTTCGTGCTTAGTGACAGTTAGAAAGATGACTACACTACTATATACTTATTGGTCAGCTATATGGCTAGAAGGGTTATATTGGCAATTGGAATACATTTAAGGCTCTAATTGGATTAAAAAGGCATTTTTCTAAAAAGTGTGATTTACTTATTAGTAATTTGTAAAATATGATATCACCAAAGGAAGTTGTAATCTTGAGATTTCTAAGTAGTGATCATCAAAGGATTGATAGGATTTTATTTTATTTTTGATACTGCAGGTAAATAGTTGGAATCTATGCACAATTGATTATTTTCGAATTTTGATATTTATGATCTATTGGATTATAGCTATACGTCTTTGAGCAAATATAAAACTGATTTGATTTTCAAGTCGTGATATTTTATGATTTATTGAGTTATAGTTATACGCCTTTGGAACAGTTATAAATTTGGTTTGGAAATAATTTTAGATTTTAAATGTAGCAGTAGAAATTATTGTCGTGCAACTTACAATTAGTACGTTTCTTAAATTTCAAATTTTAACTGGAAGCATTGATTTTAAATTTTAAAATATTTTGGAAGTTATAAAAATAATTTTTGAGGAAGAATTTTAAATTTTAAATTGTGTCCTGTGATTATGATTTACAATTCTATTTAGATTTTGAGTTAAAGGTTTTGATTAGGATTATCAATAAATTGGTAAAAAAAAAAGTTTTTATGTAAAAAAAAAAAAAAATTTGAACGTTTTTAAATCATGTTGTCGGTTATGGTTGATAAGTGCATTAAAATATTGAACTTCAATTTTGAGATTGCTCTTTTAATATGCTAAGAGTTTTTCTAGAGTTTTTCTGGAGTTGATTGAAAATTTTGGGTTTTAAAATTTTATTTGATTATGAAATTTTTTGGATTCATGAATTATAAACCCTTGCTTTAAATAGTTGGATTTTAAAGTTTAAACGTTAAATTTTGAAAAAGTTAGTTGTAACATAGTAAAAGTTACTTTGTGATTATTAAAGGAAATTAAAATTGTTAGCTATGATTTAATTGAACAGCTTAGAGTAAATACAAATTTAGTAGTTTATATTTTATTAAGAAACTTTTGGAGGAAACTCCAGTTATTTTTAATTGTAGGCCACTAAGATAACTTTAAGGAGTTAGGAGTACTCCATACTAATTGCCATATCCCTCATGACCAAGGTAGTAGTATATACACAAGTGTTGTTAATCATCTACCAAATTTACCTGACTGTATCTCTATCTTGACACACTCGTTTTTTTTTTCCCTCGAATCTAGATCTTTTACGGTAACCTTCTAACCCAGTTGCAAATCGAATGATGGTTAAATTGTTCATTGACTGTATTCATTTAGGAGGCTTTTTCTCTCTCTCTAGAATTGTGATCCTAAATTATTTTGCTGAATTTCTAATTAGTTTTGTTGCATGCTTTAACTTGATCGCCTTTATTTTGAGTATTACTATTCACCTCATGAACTCCCACTTTCTATTTTAGATATGTTGGCATCCCTTATCGTGACTTGAATATTTGGAGCACAACACTAGACTTTTCCTTCCAACAACTTTCGCAAGCAAGACCTACACGAGCCCACCTTCATGTAGGCATATCACGTGCCACTAAAACACGTCTCCTTATACTCTAATTTCATATTGCGACTTTCGGGTCAAAAAGACTGTACTTTAATCCTTACCGTGAAACCAATATACTTTTTAACTATAGATGAGACTCGACCTCAACTAAATTCTTTCGACCCAAGGAGTGCTTGTGATTCATTTAATTCCTTAAGTACTTAACTTGTGGTTTATCTTGAATACTAAATCCATTGTTTCATCACGCTACTAGCTTAACTCTTGCAAGTTAAGTAGAATGCCTCACAGTTTAGCATTTCCATTGTCCTTATGACTTATTGAGGAACTTAGATTGTTTTTACTATCTAGCGTACTTCTATTTTGACTAGCTCGACTAAAACGCCACAATGTAGTCTAGTTTTGCAAGCTCACCCTTTATCAAGCTTGTTCACGACATATGTTATTGGAAGAGCTCCCACTAACATATTGTCTAATCAGAACCAGTGCATGATGGTCTGATCAACCATAGTGCACTTGGTTCGCCTTTTGTATATTGTTCAACGTGGATGGAGACGTAGTTAACTTGGCCCTAGAGTCTCCCCCGCGACTGTCTTGGCAATTCTTTTTGAACTTATTTTGACGCCTTTGAACCACGTATTCGTAATTGATGGTACCGTCAGTTGAACTCCTTAATTACGTTCGCTTTCAACTTTTTTTTGAAGGACGAAGGCGTCATACTTTTCTCGGCCCTATCACGACTTTCAATTCGCTTAAATATAGGAGTGAAATCTAATTTGCTCTCTAAATCGTGCCCTCAATCCACCCTCAAGAGACCATAACTGTAAGGTCTCAAATTTATTTTATTTTACTTAAACCCATACTATTGCTTATTGCGCGTCACCTTAAAATATTTTCCTTCTTGCGTTAATCCTTGGGTATCTTCGCATTTATTAAATTCACGACACTAAAGTCTGTTTTCATTCAACGTCGTTTCCTTGTCTCGCCCAATGAATTGACTGTGCTTCCTTATCGCTATACCCTTATACCTTCTCACCCCCTACTTATTCTTAATTTCGAGGACGAAATTTTTGTAAGTTGGGTAGGATGTAAAACCCCTAAATTTCTACTGATTTATTTTTTTATTATTTTGGTACTGATTTAAAAATTTAGTATTGTACGCCGCGTAGTCGTATTGTACGTCGCGTACGAAATTTATTTTCTTGCTTGACAAGTGCGAATATGTACGAGCGTACATATTTCTTTTAAAAATATTTTTCTATTTTGTAGCAATTTAAAATAATATATGTAATAGTTATTTTAGCTATCATACAAAAATCTCAAGCTCATTATTTTATTTGTATTTATACAAAACCCTTCGTTTATAACAAATATTTCTTGCGCATAAGTGTATACTCCTAAATATTTTACTAGTTTAATTTCATTAAAATTATAATTTTTGAGATTATTAATATTAATATTTTTATTATTCAAAAAGATATTTAAAAATATTTAGTTTTTCGAAATTAATATTATCGATATTTTAGAAAAATATTTTAAGATTATTGTGGCATTTAAAATCTTGATTTAAATTTATGAGTTTATTTAAATTGTTAAATATTGGCAATGTGATTCATCCCATGTGATTTTTTTAAAACTAAAATTTAATTAGATTTGATTTGCATTTGAATTTGGATTAATAATGGATTTAATTTTTCTAATTGGATTTAAATTGAATTTGGATTTAGATTGGATTTGGATTTAAATTTGGATTTAATTTATTTGTAGCTAATTATCTAATGGGGATTTAAACAATCCCAATCATTATCCTAAAGGGAATTCCCACATCCTATAAGTAGGCAGGTACTCCTCCATAATTCTCTCCACAACCAAAATTTCCACCCAATGTGTATCGTGTCCGTGCATCCCATCCACTAAATTTTTTCAATACAATTACATCATAATCGCGTTTCGTGTCCGACAGTTCCGGACATCGACTCGTCCCGTGTCTCGCAGGACACGTGTACAGACTCCTCCCGTCCTGACTCTGCAGCCCCGCTCTTCTCACAGCACCAACACCTCCCCCATAGATCACATCCGCCGCCTCCTCTTCCGTCATCGCCAGAACCACAACCACCCGTTCCGACAGCGCCCCGAACCACCCTCGTCCCGCTGTCCATACCACCGTAACCACCACCATCTTCTCCGTCACACCAAAACTACCAGCACCACCGTGCTCACCGATCACCCCGACTCCTTCCGACCAAAACTCCATCACCACCGTCGTCATCGTCATCATCCCCTTCGGCCAAAGCTGGCAGCACCACAGCCTCGGCAAACCACCACCACACGCCAACCCCGGGCCATCCCGACACAGTCTTCGACCAATCAGACCAACATCAGCAGCATCCCCACCACCGTACAAACACACAGCCATCACCATCAACCCCAAAAACATTACCATCATCATCGCAACCCCGTCATCATTATCGTCGGCACCACCACGGACTTCACCCTATCACCAGGAGAAGAAGAAGAAAAAGGGAAACCTAACCTGAGCGCCGCCTTTCCGTTCCTCGACGATCCCGAGCGCTGCGCCCGAGCGCTACCCGCGCGTGCACTCCGCCGGGACGTCCGCCGACGCCGCATCCTCCGCTGGCCGCTACCTCCGGCGCCCAGCGCTCGTGCATATCTGGAGCCGTGAGCCAACCGTCCCTCCGCGCGTGCCAGAGCCGTGCGGCTTCCTCCGCTGCGCGCCAGCCTCCGCTGGCTCCGTCGCGCCTCTGCCGCCGCACGCGAGCCCTAGATCCGCCGGCGCCTTCCCCGCAGCAAAGCCCCGATGATATCCGGAGCGCCGCCGTCATCCTCAGGCTCGCACACCGCGCGCCGTCGCCTCTCAGCCCCCTTTGGTAAACCCCTTTCCCCCTCTTCTGTCCATCTCTCTCTCTTTATCTCTCTCTGAGTAATTTTGGGGGGAAGGGAGTCATAAATGTAAGTGTATATATTATTATTAACTATTATTATTTTTACTAAAGTTATTGTTATTATTATATATTACTATTATTATATACTGTTATTATTATTAGATATTATTATTAATTATTAAGTTATTATTATTATTATTATTGTTATTGTTATTATTATTATTATTATTATTATTATTATTATTATTATTATCATCATTATAAATTACTGGTATTGTTATAGGGAATTTAAGTAAATATTAATTTGTTTACTTTATTATCATTTTGTTTAGTATTAGTACTAATTTGTTACTTAATAATTATTGTCCCTTTTGTTACTTAATACTTATCAATAGATATTATTTTGCAAAATTTATAACATTAGGGTTTACCTATATTGATTTGAGTTTCTTTTTTTTTTCCCAAAAATATATTATATTATAGTATTTCAAAATATAGCTTGAGCAAAAATTATCATAACAAAATTTTTAGTTTCGGCGCCAAAAAGTTTCTTTTTAGATTTTCTTGATTATCTAAAATTATATATTCGATTTAGTTATAGTTTTTTTTAAAAATTTATTCTATCTAAAAACATATTTTTACAAACATGTGCCAAAAAAAAACGATTCTTGATTTAAAATATTTATGTAAAATATTTTACTAATAAAATCTAGACTTCCCAAAATATTATGAAATATTTTTCTAAAACTAGTATAAGCATTCGTTTACTTCAATTCTTTCCAATTATTTTCATTGGTCACGACTGATTCCGCGTTTCTATTTCTTTGTGAATCCGGACCCTGTGTGCAACGACCACGGCTAGTAGGACAATCCGGACTTGTCAGAAATATCGCACCATCAGGCGACACACCAGGCAAGACACCTTGCCTTTACTGTTTAAATTTCTGCTCAATATCATGCATGTGTTAGTTTTTTTTAATTATATGTAAGTGCAAATTACTACATTTTATGCAAATGACTTAGAGTTAAGGGACTACCGTCAAAATTAGTGTGTCTCATTGACTTGTCACGATTAAACACGAGTTGTGTGTGTGAGTTGTGAGTCGCATATAGATACGGACTTGCGTACCGACCGTACATCGGTGCGTACAGGCCGTGCGTTAGGATATAACTGTCAATAGATTGTGTAGAAGACTTGGCGGTTATTAAGGATTAAACAGTGTCGTGGAGACGACGCATGTATAGTATCATTTGGGGGGGAGGGGACAATTATTAGCGTAGGGGCTACATGTATTTTTTTTACACACATTTTGGGCCGAGGGTGACTCTCCGGAGCACTACCTTCTGTCCAAGGCCGATAGTGACTCGGATGAGCGCTACTTACTGCCACTCTTTACTTTTCTGCTGAGCTTACAGCCCCTGTGTAGAACGTTGTCCTCAAAGTGCATATCACCTAGAATGGGTAGGAACCTTTACTCATGCATACTTTTATGTTGAGCTTATTTATTCAGTTTATCGGCATGATATTATGTGTCTTGTTACGTCCCTCTGAGGACCTGGTTTTTCCCCAGGTGTGTATTTTCGTGATTTCTTGCAGGTGCTCTAGCTAAGGCCATGACTTGCGCTCTATTCCGTCGTGATGATTACTCTTGGATTCGTCACTTGCTCTCGCTTGCTAAATTCTTTTCTTGTATATTTTTCTCTATTTAATTTGGTTGGTAGTGGACTTTGTCTCCTCCCAACTATTGTGTACATGACAAACTCAAAGTCGATTTATATCATTAATTATCTTTGTGGATGAGATTTAGTTGTCTTGGATTACTACATTTACAGCTTATGTATACATACGAGGTCCATGTATTTCGTATGTATACAGCTGGCATGTCTACGTACTTGGTCCTACGTATTTTGGGACTGGGGCGTTACAGGTTTGGAAGAAGACCCATCCCCAAGGTCGATCTGCTCGACTTCATCTTCGGTGGGAGGTTTACTTAACTCGGAACGAGACTCCCATTGTTCTCCTAGGCGTTGAGCCCAGGGTTCTTCTTCGAAGGGTTCCGGCGCTTGGTCTTCGTCCTTCACCTTTTTGAGGTTGTGCTGATGTCATATTAGCTGACAGCACTTTCCTGAAGACAGATCCGATACTGGTGTCGGAATTCCATGTTGATGCTTCAGACGAGTGAGAATGTTCAACTTCTTCTGCGTCCGAACTCTCTGGAGTTGATGGCGGCGTGACATAGCCTACCCCCCGTCGAGTTTTGTTGTAGTAGTCCTGCGGCTTTCCTTTAGGTGTTGGAAGCCGGAGAGGGAGACGTCGACCCTTGCCATAGTTCAGGCCTTTGTCGCTTTTCAGGTCGTAGCCCATCTTTTGGATGAGGTACTTTGCCTTATCCGTGTACCGATAGAATTGCATTCTGCCGGCATCTGGTTCTGGCTCGAGTGGCGAGAGGTCCTGATGACGCTCGACCTTGCCTGAAGATGATGGATTCTTCGTCTCGACTTCGTGGAGGGACTATGTAGCAGACTCCTTGAGACGGGACTACTCGATTTACATGATGGATGGTCGTTATTTGTGTTTGCAACGATCGTAGAGCGTTATCTAATGTATACATGGCATTCCAATGTGGAAGACAAGAATAATTAAAAGATACTCTATTATTGATGAAATACGAGATTTTATCCCGTGGGATTACATTGTCTAAGGAGGGTGCATCTACATCAGCAGAGATATATTCGCCAAGCTCCTCATCTGTAAGTACTGGGGTTGGATCAGGTGAGTCCACCATAGCTTTGATTTTGGGGTCCGAGAGGGTTACGTGAGCCCTCCCTGGTATCTTGGATGACTGCGGCGGCTTTGCCCTTGAGACGCACCTTCAGTGGTGCCTCAGCTGCGCCTCCAGGGATTGGTGCCTTCCCCTGTAATTTTACCACCAGGGGAGCCGATGTTTGAGGCGGCTTCCCTTTGAGGCGTATCTTCAGGGGAGCTTCAGGAGTTGGTGCTTTTCCTGGTCAGCTTGATGCTCATTGGAGGTACCTTCTGGGGCGGTTTGCCCTTGAGTTGGATCTTCAAAGGGGCATCGGGAGTCATCTCAGGCTCCATGTCCGGCCCGGACTGCCGTCTCTGCCTCGTCATCAACATCATTGGCTTCCTCCTCGTCAAGTGATTTATACAAGTCGGAATTGGTGAAGTAGGCTTCAATCCCTTTGAAAGGATCGATGTCTGCGAACTCCGTCCTGATAACGCCGTTGGTGGATACATATTTCATGCATTGGTGGAGCGTGGATGGCACCACCATGTACTCATGTAGCCATGGTCGACCGAGCAGGATATTGTAGTTGACCTCGGCATCCACAACATAGCAGGTCACCTCAGTTTTGAGGTTACCGATGTGACACTTCAGTCGAATTTTGTCCAGTGGCTCACTTTTGCTAGAGTTGAAGCCGCTGATGGTTGTGTTGGAGGACGCCAGCCGGTACATTGGGATCCCCAGTGTTGATAACAGCGCCTTCGGAATGATGCTGAGAGAAGACCCCGGATCGATCTGAATTCGGTTCACCTTGACTGAACCGATATACCCTGTATAATACAGCGGCCGGTTATGTCGGTGGTGCTTGAGCAGCATGTCTTGTTGGGTAAAAGTTATGTTTGGGATAACTTCATCCGTACAATGACAGTGCGCACAAGTAGTTGGAGGTCTTCAGGCTTGACCTGACCGAGAAAGGATTCGGCATCCTTCAGAGCTTCACAGAGAGCTTCTCGGGAGTCTTTGGAAAGACGCAGGAGCTCGAACAAAGATAGGCGGGCAGGAGTACTGGCCAGTTGTGCCAGTATGTCGAAGTTGTGGGGCTTTGCTAGCCCCGAAGCATTCTCCTTTCGTAGAGGCCTGTCGAAACGAACCTCCACCTGCTTCTTCTTATTGGCTGCTGAGGGCTTAGACGGGCCCTCTTCCCGGACAGCGGGGACGGTGCAAGGAGGCACCACTTCGGCGGCAGCTTCGCCGGGTTGGACGTTCTGTTGTGAACGCGTCTGCACAGGAAGTGCCTCTTCTGTTGAAGAAGAGACCATGCGGCAAGACTTGATCTTCCTGCCTTTGGATTTGGAGGTAGGACGTACCTCTGGTTGAGTCATCTCGGAGACGAGGTCGGGGTGGACCCATAGGACCTCTCCTCGAGATGTGGTGAGTGGGATGAGTCCACTCACATTGTCACGGGTAGGTGGTAAGTTAACCACCTCCATTGTCGCCTTAGGGATGGGGACGACGCCATCTTGTGTGGTAGTCGACGGCAAGGTGCCGAACTGGAGTGACACCACATTGGCTGACACCGTCTTCTCTTCGTAGTCGACGGAGATTACATCCGCATTGACTATGCGCTGGATATAATTTTTGAGGACATAACAGTCCTTGGTCGGGTGTCCGACAAACCGATGGTAGTGACAGTACCTCGGGTTGTCCACTTTCCCAACTTCATCGGGCCGTTTGGATCCGGTAGCTTGATCTTGTCACCCTGCTTCAGTATTTCAAAAAGTTACAAGGTGTCTTCGTCGTTGAACGAATAAACCTTCTTGGGCCTTGGTGTAAGTGGAGGTTTCTGAGTAGGCGCAGATACGCCTTTCGAGGCATTAACAGTCAACGCCTGCTTCCCCTTTGTCTAACGTCCGGGGTTGTTGGCCGCAGACCTTTTCCCCTTGTCATCAAAGGCAGGGAAGCTGACCCCCAGAAGACGTGCATTGGCTGCCTTCTTTTCTGCGGCTTCTGCTTCAATGATCAGGGAGCTCCAGTCGGGGGAAGGAGTAGAGTTGAGCCAGAGTTTGACTGCAGGCAGCATGTTCATGCTGCAAGAGGAGACGAGCGCATGTTCCGGCATGCCTGGAGGTAGTCTGAAGCAGGCCTGTCGGAAGCGTTCGATGAACACCCGAACCATTTCTTTCTCCTTCTGGCGTATCTCTATGAGGGATGCCATCGTCATGTCCTTCCCGCCGTCGTAGAAGCGGTCGAGGAAGAGGCACGTCAAATCGTCGAAGGATGATATGGAATTGTCGGGGAGGCTGCAGTACCAGTCATACGCCACTCCCTTCAATGCTCCGACAAATATGCTAGTGAGGAGCGCGTCCTCCTTCGGGAGATATCCCGTTTGGGACTGGAAGTATGTCAGGTAGCGACGCGGAGAGTCCTTTCCGTCGTATGGCGTCAGTGTTTGTGGTTTATACTTTGGAGGATAAACCACCTTGTTCCACTCGAGGGGATAGGGTTAGGGGATGCCCATCTTCTGGCGCTCCTCTTGCCTGTTCTTGGACTCAAAGCGCTCCCGCAAGTCTTTGATCATTTCGACCACATCCTCCGTGGAGCTGGGAGTTGGGGAAGGTGGTACCACCTGGAGTTGGGCGTTTTAGGGCTCAGACGTCCGGGGTATTTCTCGGCGGTCTGTGCCTGAGGGTACCCGTTGAAGGGGTACACTCGACTCCCCATTGGCCCCTGGGTCGGGAATGGTCGAAGCCATTTGGGTCAAGGCCGACCATTTTTCAAACACCGCCTGAGTCAGTGTTTGCATGGAAGCAGAGAAGGTTTTGAGCCCACCCTCTAATGTGTCTATGCGCTGGACGATGTCCTGCGGCGGCGCATCAGACTCGACATCAACCTCAGTCATGTTCACTGTCACGACGCGGCCGGGAGTGGATGGATGAGTTGAGGCCTCACTCTTGGTCTCACTCCCTTGTAGGGGAGTTGCCTCTCCTGAAGCTTCGTCTGGGCTACCCCCAGCCACGTTCTGGAGGTCATTCTCGACGGGCGCATCTGCAAGGGTCTGATTACCCTCAGCTCCATCTTGAAGGGCCTCTTCATCTCCGGAACTACCCCCAGCTGTGTTCTGGGGGACATCCTCGTTTTGAGGGGCTTCTGGGAGGCTAACTTCGCCTCGAGGGTGAAGATCCGCCGCAGTTGTGCTTTGGACATCTTCGTCTTCGGAAGCAAGGGTCTGACTGTAGTGCCCCGTCCCTACATCGTACCCCGTCTCCGTCCACGGGGTGCGCGAGAAAGGAACACTGTCGCTATCGATTTGGTCGGGACCGATAGGTCGGAATCGGCCGAGTCGATCGAACGGGAACGGTTGAATTAAGATCCATTCCACGTTATGGAATGGCTTCTTCGGAACTAAGTCCCATATTCAGCGGGTTGCGCCTCGAGGATTGGCTCTGCGGCTGAGTCGGGAGAGACCTCCCGTTGCTCTGGTTTTCATGCCGCACTTGGTTTGGCTTTGGCTTTCGTTTTCGTGAATGCGCTTTTCGTGAATATTTTCGATGGGTTTTCGTGATGCGTTTTCGAGCTCGCATTCATATCAAAATTCCTTGAAATACACAGTGTTCTAATTAGTTGCTTATGCGATTGCAGGTGATCGCGTAGGCGACGATAGCACAGCCAACCGGTCGCTCGCTTGAAGCAAGCCTAAGGCGAGTGGCTGACCTCCTTCGTCCCGTACCTCTACTCCAAAACTCAATATATGAAGTAAAATAAATGCTTGTCATAATAGCGTAGAATCAATGAAATCGTGGCACGATACTTCATGAAACACTTGTTAACGAACTGCCGGTTTTGGAAATGGAAAACATGGTTTCTTATACAATCATACTTGGTCTATGCAAAACAATGAATGAATCGATTAACGTTTATCGCAACGATACGGCCAAATGACCCAAATCAACTAAGTTCAAAGGAAAACGGTCATTGGACAACTTGTCGACAAGGTGTAGTTTTCTCGAACGGTTACCTAGGCCAAGGGACCGAATCGGCCCGGGAGGAACGAGTGTATAGCAAGTGCCAGCCTTCATCGGCGCGAGTTATGCGGGAACTTTCGCACAGGGCTCGCTACCCGACACGAAAGGATCGCCGTCTAACTCAGCTATATGTCCGCGATGGCTTGAAATTGCCAGTGACCTTCACACCCTTCTTACTGCTTAACAAATGCATGTGGCACGGGATGAATATGATAGTTGCTCAATGTTATACAATTTCATATGCTTGCCTCAAAACATGTTAACATGCAAATCGAGTAGGATGGTTAGAAAGATTATTGAAATAGCTAGCTAACATGTTCATGAAACTTCTTGAATCAAATGCTAGAGCTTGGATTTAATTAGCCATTCGCCAGTACATGTGTTCGTGCTGATCCTCGCTCTTTGCAGGTCCCGCAAACCAGGAAGGACGCGCCGACTAGCTAGGCGACGTTCGTGACTTTTGAAGCTTTGGCCGTGCGTCGAAGACTCTCTCTCTCTCAGCGACTCCACTTTGAAGGCTCTCGCCAGTCCAAGGAAGATGACTCAGCGTTCCTCCCATCCAGGTCACTGGAATACTTGTGTATATTGAGGGATGTGTGCAATGTATGAAACAACTATCTCGTCGGCACTCTTTTGTAATCGAGTCATGTTGTAGCCCGCGCGGCAACGAGTCTTATACCGGAGTCTGTAAATGATGTTCATTATCAATAAAGAATCAAGTTCCTTTACTTATTGTGTGATTCAATTTGTCTGCGTACTCTCTTAGATCGCGTGTCTCGGATTGCCTTATGACCATGCCTTGTGCGTTCGCAAATTAGGTTCGCACGGCATCACGCCCGGGGGACGACTATCGATTCGACGGAATCGGGGCGTGACATAATGGTATCAGAGCACGGCTTTACATCCTTGGCCTCCAGTGTCGAGTTCTAGTCTCCAACCGTTGACCTCGTGTCGATGAGAAGAGTTGTTCCATACGCTGAACCCAGGACATTTTCTGAAACTAACGAGAGTTGCCTTTCCTTTTTCCTGCAGTTACGGGAGCTCAGACGGAAGACGAGACGAGCGCTTCCAGCGGCTCGAGTGCTTCTAGACCCGAGCATTCCGTCAACCCAACGGGAATGACGCCGGTCGCAGCCGGACCTTCCGGTGACCCGATGCAACGTATGCTGCAGATGCTTGAAATGCAGCAACGTCAAAACGAGCTCCATCGTCAGCAAGCGGAGGCTCGTCAAGCCCAATTTGAGAATGGTTCGTGGCTCAATTCAAGCTGCAGCAGCAGCAGCTGAATACCCTCCAGCAGAACGTACAGTCGGTCGTCGGCATAAACAACTCAACGATGACACCTGCCGTGACCCAGCCTGCGGTTCGATCCAACGAAGATGAACCAGAGGCGCCCGCGCTCTCACCTGCAGCACCGAGAAGTTCTAACTTCGACGTGTCAAAATTCACAAAAAGCTGCCGCACTTCCTTCAACGGCACAGAAGATCCCGCGGTGGCGATCGACTGGCTGGAGGAGCTGGAAGATAAGTTCGAGCTTCTGGGTGTCGAGGACTCAAAGAAAGTCGCGTGTGCTCAACTTCTACTTTGAATGAACGTGCACGATTGGTGGGCTGTGCAGAAGCGGGCAATTCGACGTGAAGACGAGACAGCGACGATCTCATGGGCGACATTCAAAAAGGCGTTCGAGACTGAGTATCTTTCTGCAGCCGTGCGACAGGAGAAAGAAGATGAGTTTATGCAGTTAAAGCAAGGCAATATGACTGTACGATAATATGCGGCCAAATTCAACAAACTGGCCAAGTTTGCTGGGGACTTCCTACCTACCACTGCCAGTCGAGCTCGACGATTCGAAGTGGGCCTGCGTTCAACTATCCGTGCGCATGTTTCGGTGGCCGAATACAAAACCATGGGCGAGGCACTCAACCAAGCCATCCGTCTGGAGTCCGAGTATCCTCCTACTACTACCGGCGCTGTTCACTTTAATAACAAACGCCATAGTAATGCGGGAGGCAACAACGCACGCAAGCGTCAAAATCGTGGCAACGGAGGCGGCAACCAGACGAAGGATCGAGTGGTCTGCACTTTCTGCGCCAAGGAGGGACACTTGATTAGCGAGTGCCGACTGAAGAACGGTACGTGCCTCGGGTGCGGCCGAGCCGACCATGTCGTACGCGACTGCCCTGAGAAGTCGAACCAGCGCCCACGACAACACTATCAGAACCGAGGCCAAGCACCTCGGGCTCCACCGACCGCACAACAAAATGGCCAAGACCGTCGTCCTAATGCTCAGGGCCGCGTCTACGCCATGACCCGAGACGAAGTGTTCGCATCTGACACAGTCGTGACAGGTATACTGCAATTCAATAATAAACATGCTCGTGTATTGTTTGTTTCAGGTGCCACGCATAGTTTCATATCGGCGGACTTTGCCGCTGTCACGACCCGCTCCCGAATAACCGGATACGAGTCGGACACGCCCAGCCTTTGTTGTTAGACACGACAAAGTAAGCTGTACAAATCTAGGGAAACTAACCAGATAATATGAACATGAAATGAAATCACATCATCTATATAATGTGTCCCAACCAGAGTAAAGTACAATATCTGAAATTATTACATTTCACCAATAAAAGAGTCTGCTAGTCTTAATACATGGAAGGTAAATGGAAAGTACTAATGAAGCTCTAGGCTTCTGCAGCCTCTAGGTTAGAAGCAGCTCCAGCTGGCTCAGTAGGGAAAGCACTATCCTGTCCATAGTAGGTGTCACACAAAGCCTCCATCTCACCTGCAATATATCCTATTCAGGAGCGGAGCAAAGTACAGTTCTAGGTAATGAACAATAACATCATGATATGGAAAGTAAATGCTGAAAGAACAGGATAAGAACAAGGTATGTAAAGAACATGAAGAACATGAAATACTGCTATAAAGATACAGAAAAGATCATGACTATAGCTAATATCAAGATCAGGATCACAGGAACTAATGTAAGAACAAAATCCTGAACATGTGTGTTATAGATTTGAAATACTTCTATGATATGTGACCGGCTTAGGTAAGATCATGAAAGAACATGAAAAGATCCTGAAAGATCATATAGGTACGGCTTAGGACCCGCGTGCACTGTGCGAGGCCTAAGCTAAAGATCATGAATAAGTATCCGGGTTTGGTCACATATCTAGAGTATTTCCCCACCCCAAGATACAAGTAAGAGCATGAAAGAACAAGACAGGTAAGATCATGAACGTGTCGCAGTGTGTCAGCAATAAAGAACAAGAAAATGCACTGATCAAAACCATAGAATGTACTTGCCTTTCTCCAGTAAAGTACGAGTAGGTAAAAGAGCTAGGTATCCTCCTGTATAAAATAATGATGTGTGCAAGTTGATTAATAACTGCTAAAATAGTTTATCAACTTCTAATCACAAATAATTCCTAATGTAAACTTAGTCCTAGGATTCCTATAAAGTATCAATATTATAGTCTATAGTTCATTAGTAATAATAATAAATACATAAATAATCATGGTTCCTATGAAATAAATGTACAAGGTTACTTAACAATGGTAGATATTCTTAATCTTAAATTACCTTATCATTTAAAGTTCTGCATGAACCATCCTAAGCCATTGAACTAGCAACATGGTTTCACTAAATCATAGGTGTACTCAATTTACAATTCAGTTCTTCCAAGTTCTCCACAGAACCTAGGTTACACATAATTCTTCAATAACCCAAGCCTCAGACCTAAAACATTCCTAAACTGGAATTGACTTCTCAGTTTGTACTGAGAAGCACAGCTCAAAATTTCCTACTGAAACAGTAGAAAGAACACTCAGGTTTAAGAACATATTTAACTTACCCAAGTGCAAGAATAAGGATTTAAACATAAGGTGTCCCTGACTCGACTGTCATAACACCTCATATTCCTGAAACAGGAATGAAATTAATGTCCCAGTTGATCCCCACATTAAGTTAACCATCCCTGCATTTAACTAAAGCAAAATTTAAATGAAATCAACTACCAGGTTTGTTACTTCCATAACTTGGAATAAACTGGAAATAGCAATCCAAAGTCTCACAGTTCAGAAAACCAACAAACATC
Organism: Iris pallida; assembly: GCA_029216955.1. Lineage (NCBI taxonomy): Eukaryota > Viridiplantae > Streptophyta > Magnoliopsida > Asparagales > Iridaceae > Iris > Iris pallida. Next base: position 81,308 of record JANAVB010013844.1, read on the forward strand.
AACTGTCCTGTTCTCCATGTCCAATGGGGACTGATTAGTGGATCAGTTCACATATCAGCCCTCGACAGGCTCAAACAGGATTTTAAGAAAACAATAAAACACTATCTGGAAATTCGAAGTTCACCTGAACCTGATTTCCAGCTCACAATTCCCAGGAATTACTGAGTTACACTGCAATGTTACTAAGTAACTCAATTCTCAGGAAACATGGTAATTCAGTACTTTGAATGGACTGAAAAACTTGTTTTGTCCATCCTCCACTCAATCATAACTGTTATTCACCATTCAAGCAGTCCCTTAAGCTGGACACTACTGTCAAATAAGAATGAGTCCCAACCTGTCAGGATTTCCTATATATTGAATAGTAGTTGCAACCCTCTCATTGGAAGTTATCAACTCAGATTACCCAGCCTTTTTAGGCCAGCAGCCTCCAGTCCAGACTTCAACATTTCTAAGTTAAACACTTAGTCAAGTACGAGGGACATAAAGTATTCAACTAGGAAATGATAGAGCAGCAAGATTGACAGAACTACAAAATGCATCCTTAACTCAGTCCTGGATTAGGACAGGGATCCATCCCATACCAATCCTCATTAGACAGGACAGGGATCCATCCCCTACCAATCCTCATTAGACATGATGCAACCTGCCAATTTAGAGGTCAGGCTCACTGTTATCCAGGAATTACTAAACTGGTTCAGATTTCAACCAAGGCCATCCTGGAACATCCTGACCTCCTTATTAACATGCCAACATCATACTCTAACCCATAATATTGGCATGAGCAAACACTAACTGTCATATAAACTTCAAACCAAAAAATAAGAATAGCCTCATACCAATTCCTATGGATTTCATACCACAGTCACAGGAATCCATACCAGGACTAAGTAACATTATATACCCCCCTGATATGGATACCCCCATGTTAACTCCTATGAAAATCCATATGGAACCACTCGGTTCTATTTAAACCACTATAGCCATAAATTAAAGGAAGTTAGATTAGTACCTGTAGCCAATCGATAGAGAGACTGATCAAAACCAATACTAAAGATGGCCTTCACAATTTACTGCTACTCCTGATGAATCAAATGGAAAGATCTAGATTAAAACTAATCTACACCCCATTATTCTTCAAGCATTCAGACATATCCATAAGTTGAAGAAGAAATGAGAATCTCAAAAGAATTCCTGATCTATAATAAATCGAGACAAGTGATCACTTACCAGGCTCGATTGGTTGGGTAAATCAATCAAACAGTTGGGGCCCTTGATTCCTCTTCAATAATATCAACAACTAGCTCACCAACGAAGGAGATCGAATCAATAATTCTCAGCGTAAAATTATCTATACTAAAGAAATGTTCGATTCCTCACCTCTGAGTTGCTCAATCGACAGTACTAGCATGGATCAACCAAAAGAAGACAAGCCACCAATGAAGGTTCACAACAGAAATCAATGAACCTATGATTAATCGTTGAACAATCTAGCATTAGATTATTGAATGTCTAGAACAGGGGTTGAACGAAATTTTCAAAAACAACCACTCACCTCTGTCCTCGATCTGGTCACGATCTATGAACCAACAACAATCGCTCCTCAGGTCGTCTTTCTGATCTGATGATCGCCTGCAACACTTCTCGATCCAGGAAATTGATCCTCCATTGCTGGTTAGACGAAGCTTCGATTGGAGAAGATGATTCGGGAAGAATGAAGAAGAAGGTGGCTCCTCTGAAGTGTGGGGAGAGTGGCCTTAAATAGGCGGTAAGGAGAAAATTTTTGGAGGGAAAACAGTTGAGAAATTTGCTAACGCATATGGCTGGTGTCAGAGAATTGGTTAGAAGGAAATTTGAATTCCTCAGTTGATTGATGAAGTTCATTCTTCACAGAAGAATGATGGTTGTTTTAAAATCGAACAGGAATTAATCCTAATAGAAGGATGGAAGTGAAGGTTTAAATGGACAGTTTTATGGGCTTCATTGAAAGCCCAACTGTTGAGTTAAAGAAGAAAAAAAATATCAATAGTAATATTGACTTAGAATTATCAGAAAAATTTGAAAAGAAAAAGAAAGAAAAAAATAATAATTTCTCAGAAGTGGAGTTACAAATACTCCCCCCCTCAAAAGAATTTCGTCCTCGAAATTCAACCATCAGATAGGTCTCAAAACATAACAGGGATTTAAACACATTTATTTATTGTATGAATTTTCAAGATACACTCAAGCAAACAAACTGGGATAGCGTTCCCGCATCTCATCCTCACGCTCCCACGTGGACTCTCCCGGAGAGTGGTGTCTCCATATGACACGGACAAGAGAAATGGTCTGGTTCCGCAGTTGCTTCTCCCTCCGGTCCAGGATCTCTACTGGCTGCTCCTCATAAGTCAATCTCGGGCCCACCTCTAGCTCGGAATAGTCCACCACATGGCTGGGGTCTGGAATGTATCGTCGAAGCTGGGATATGTGGAAGACATCGTGCACTCCCTCCAAGCTGGCTGGAAGTGCTAAACGATAAGCCACCTCGCCAATCCGCGCCGTCACGTCGAAGGGTCCGATGAATCTCGGACTGAGCTTTCTGCCTCTGCCGAACCGAATGACGCCTCTGGTCGGTGAGATCTTCAGGAACACTCTGTCTCCAACCTCGAACTCAAGTGGCCGTCTGCTGCTGTCCGCCCAATGCTTCTGCCGATCCTGCGCAACCCTGAGACGCTCTCTGATCAGTCTGACTTTCTCTGCTGAGTCTACCACCATCTCTGGCCCAAGTAAAGCTCTCTCGCCAATGTTGTCCCAAGATAACGGCGTGCGACATCTCCGTCCGTACAGCGCCTCGAATGGGGTCATCTCAATACTGGCCTGATAACTGTTGTTATAGGCAAACTCTACTAAATGCAAATGGTCCTCCCACGATCCGCCGAAGTCGAGTGCGCAAACTCGCAGCATGTCCTCCAGAGTCTGAATGGTCCTCTCGGACTGCCCGTCCGTCTGTGGATGATAGGCTGTGCTGAACTTCAACTGTGATCCTAAGCTCTGCTGTAGACTCCTCCAGAAATGTGATGTGAAGCGGCTGTCTCGATCTGAAACAATGCTAACTGGCACCCCGTGAATCCTCACGATCTGACGCATGTAGAGGTCTGCAAGCTTCTCGGTCGACAGCCCAACCTTGAACGGAATGAAATGGGCAGACTTTGTCAATCTGTCCACGATCACCCAAATAGCATCTTTGCCACTGGGAGTACGCGGCAATCTAGAGACAAAGTCCATGGTAATGTGCTCCCACTTCCATTCCGGAATAGGTAAAGGCTGGAGTAGTCCTGCTGGTCTCTGGCACTCCGCCTTGACTTGCTGGCACACAAGGCATCTGGAAACAAATCTGGCGACCTCTCTCTTCATCCCATACCACCAAACATACTCACGCAAATCCTTGTACATCTTGGTAGATCCAGGATGTATAGAATACTGCGACTGGTGGGCCTCCTGCATCACCTTCTCCCGCAAGTCCTTGGGCACACACAGCTGACTCCCGTGCCTCAAGGATCCGTCCTCTGCAATGGTGAAGTCGTCGAGCAGACCTAACTCTGCCTGAGCTCTAAGGCCTTGGATTCCCTCATCAAGCAACTGGGCCTCCTTGATCTTCTCTAGCAACCCCGACTGTATCTGCATGTGCATCATCTGTCCTCCATACCCTGGCAGAACAACCTCAATCCCAAGACTCTCCAGATCCTCCAAGAGATGCCGGTCCATAGTGAGATACATAGCAATAGGATATCGACTGAGAGCATCTGCAACTACATTCGCCGTCCCAGGGTGGTACTGCAGACTGATGTCGAAGTCCTTCATGAGTTCCAGCCATCTGCGTTGTCTCATATTCAGCACTTTCTGAGTAAAGACATACTTCAGGCTTTTGTGGTCTGTAAAGATGTCCACTCTCTCTCCATATAGGTAATGCTTCCACAGTTTCAAGGCAAATATGACTGCTGTAAGCTCCAAGTCATGTGTAGGATAATTCTTCTTATGGGGCCTCAACTGTCTAGAAGCATACGCTATCACCTTCTTGTTCTGCTCCAGCACACATCCCAAGCCTTTTCCTGAATCATCGCTGTAGATGACAAATCCTCCTGATCCTGATGGCAAAGCTAAAACTGGCGCTGTCGTGAGTCTTCTCTTCAATTCTTCAAATGCTGTCTGGCAGGCGTCGCTCCAGATGAACTCCTCGTCCTTTCGTGTAAGCTTCGTCATAGGCTCTGCTATCCTGGCGAAGTCCTTCACGAACTTCCTGTAGTATCCTGCTAAACCCAGGAAACTACGAATCTCTGCTACCGACTTGGGTGGTGCCCAGGCTTCTACCGCTTCAATCTTCTTGGGATCCACAGAAATCCCCTCTCCGGTCACCACATGCCCTAGAAACTCCACTCTGTCCAAGAAAAACTCACATTTTGAGAGTTTCCCGTACAGCTTCTCCTTTCGCAGAATCTCCAAAACAATCTGCAGATGCTCAACATGCTTATCCTCCGTCTTGGAATAGATCAGAATGTCGTCAATAAAGACTACGACAAACTTATCCAAATACTTGTGGAAGACCTTATTCATCAGGTTCATAAACACAGCTGGGGCATTGGTGAGTCTGAACGGCATCACCAGGAACTCATACTGGCCGTATCGAGTGTTGAAGGCTGTCTTCGGAATATCCTGCTCCCGAACCTTCATCTGGTGGTACCCCGACCGAAGATCGATCTTAGAAAAGACCTTCGCTCTACTAAGCTGGTCAAACAACTCATCAATCCGCGGCAAAGGATATCTATTCTTAATGGTGATGTTGTTGAGTGCACGATAATCAATGCACATCCTCACCGTCCCATCCTTCTTGGGCACGAAAAGTACCGGTGCTCCCCAGGGTGAAGCACTGGACCGAATAAATCCTTTGCCCTCAAGCTCATCAATCGGCGCCTTCAACTCCGCAGCTTCCTTCAGGTTGATCTTGTAACAGTGCTGGGACTTTGATGCTGATCCGGGCACTAGATCAATACTGAACTCCACATCTCGATCTGGCGGTAATCCTGGCAGCTCCTCTGGAAAGACGTCAACATACTCTGCAATCAGCGGATGCGGCAACTCCTGGTCTTCTGCAACTGCTCCGAAGTAGACTCCCTCTGGCCTCTCTGCAACTCGTCTGCTGATCTCGAACGGTGGAACTCCCGGCGGACTGAAGATCACCTTCCCTTCATGGCAGTCTATTACGGCAAACTGCTCGCTCATCCAGTCGATGCCGAGGACTACGTCGAATCCAGGCAGTGGCATCACTAGAAGTTGAGCTCGAATCTCTCTCCCAGCAATAGTGATAGGGCATTCCACCATCTCACTTACTGGCACTGACCCTCCTCCTGTCATAATCTGACAGTTCCGCCTAGTGGGCTTGGGTGTGAAGCCGTGTCTATGCAGAAACTCATATGATACAAAGCTATGTGTAGCTCCAGAATCAAACAATGCAATGGCAGGAAAAGAATGTAAGAATATAGAACCTGTGATCATATCTGGCACTGCCTCATCCTCCTCAACTGCAGCCATGACGTAAGTACGTCCCTGCTGTACTCCTCCTCTCTGCTGCTGCTGGTGCTGTGCAAACCTCTGCTGCTGGGGTGGTAGAGCTCCTCCTCTCTGGGGTGCAGCAGGCAATGCTCTGGGTGGTGCAGCCGGTGGTCCTCCAGCTCCTCGGGGTCCTCCTGCTAGTCAAGTTATAGCCTGAGTGCAGTCCCTCATCTGATGTGCATCTGAACCGTAAAAGAGGCAAAGTCCCAACCTCTTGCGGCACTCGTCGATATGGTGACCGGGGCGATGGCAATAAGCACAAGGGGTCGCCAGCTGCTGTCTCTGATGCTGATGTGCTGGAGCTCTGGCCTGTCGGTGATGCTGCTGCTGGTGCGGCCTCGTCTGGGTCTGAGTCTGAACCCTCTTCGCTGGTGCCTGGAAACTGCTGCTGCCCACATCTCGGTCCCTCTTCAGCTTGGGGTCCGCCTCCTTTTCCACAGCTTGAGCAATCTTCAGAATGCTCGCATACGTCGTCGCCTGACTGATCGCCACCGTATGTCGCAGCTCCCGGGTGAGACCCTTCTTGAATCTCCATGCTCTGTCCTCTGGCTCTCTAATCAGGTTCTCAGCGAACCTGCTGAGTCTGGTAAACTCCGAAGTGTACTGTGCGACCGTCATCGTCCCCTGCTGCAGCGCCTCGAACTGCATTCTCAACTCATCACGCTCCACCTCTGGAAAGAATTTCTCCTTGAACAGTATTTTGAAAACTGTCCAAGACACCCGGGGCTCCGCCAACTGGGGGTCCTCCCGATACCAAGCTCTGGCCAAGTCGAAGAGTCGCATGCTAGCCACTAACACCTTCTGGTCCTCTGGAATGTTCGCCATGGTCAAAGTCCTCTCTGCATTCTCCAGCCATTCATCTGCATAGATGATCCCCTCGTCGCCCCAGAAGTCCATCGGGCAAAGGTTCTGGTACTCCTTGGCTGTCCCCGGTCTTGGTCCTCGCAGTGCTGGAGGTGCTACTGGTGCTGGTGCTGGTGCTGGCTCTCTGGTCCTCAGCGCGTCGACGACAGTCGCTCGGAACTGCGTGGCCTGCTGGTTCTGGGTCGCGCGGAACTGAGCAGCCTGGTGGTTCTGAGCCTCCATAAATTGCTGAAACATCGCCATCACCTGGTTACCATCAAACATCATCGTCCGCGGCAGTGCTGGAAAGATAGGAGGCGCTGTCGGAAGCGGATCTGCCTGAACGCCTGGTGCGGCCTGCTCCGAGCCGACTGCAACTCCAGAACTGCCTGCAACTCCAGTCTGGTCTGCGGTCTTCCTCGTGGTGACCATCCTGCATAAATAGAAAACTCGTTGAATGACAAACCCTAAAACCTAACAAACAATGTTTTTAATAATAATAAGCACCTAAAAAACTTGAATAACCTGATATACCCTTATTTCCCGATTTGCCTATGCTGTGATCAAGTTTCCCTATTGTAATCAAGTCCCCCAATAGTACGCTAAGTCCTAGGTACCATTAGGATGGACCTGCATGGGCCACCACTAAAAACATGTCACGACCCGCTCCCGAATAACCGGATACGAGTCGGACACGCCCAGCCTTTGTTGTTAGACACAACAAAGTAAGCTGTACCAATCTAGGGAAACTAACCAGATAATATGAACATGAAATGAAATCACAGCATCTATATAATGTGTCCCAACCAGAGTAAAGTATAATATCTGAAATTATTACATTTCATCAATAAAAGAGTCTGCTAGTCTCAATACATGGAAGGTAAATGGAAAGTACTAATGAAGCTCTAGGCTTCTGCAGCCTCTAGGTCAGAAGCAGCTCCAGCTGGCTCAGTAGAGAAAGCACTATCCTGTCCATAGTAGGTGTCACACAAAGCCTCCATCTCACCTGCAACATATCCTATTCATGAGCGGAGCAAAGTACAGTTCTAGGTAATGAACAATAACATCATGATATGGAAAGTAAATGCTGAAAGAACAGGATAAGAACAAGGTATGTAAAGAACATGAAGAACATGAAATACTGCTATAAAGATACAGGAAAGATCATGACTATAGCTAATATCAAGATCAGGATCACAGGAACTAATGTAAGAACAAAATCCTGAACATGTGTGTTATAGATTTGAAATACTTCTATGATATGTGACCGGCTTAGGTAAGATCATGAAAGAACATGAAAAGATCTAGAAAGATCATATAGGTACGGCTTAGGACCCACGTGCACTGTGCGAGGCCTAAGCTAAAGATCATGAATAAGTATCCGGGTTTGGTCACATATCTAGAGTATTTCCCCACCCCAAGATACAAGTAAGAGCATGAAAGAACAAGACAGGTAAGATCATGAACGTGTCACAGTGTGTCAGCAATAAAGAACAAGAAAATGTACTGATCAAAACCATGGAATGTACTTGCCTTTCTCCAGTAAAGTACGAGTAGGTAAAAGAGCTAGGTATCCTCCTGTATAAAATAATGATGTGTACAAGTTGATTAATAACTGCTAAAATAGTTTATCAACTTCTAATCACAAATAATTCCTAATGTAAACTTAGTCCTAGGATTCCTATAAAGTATCAATATTATAGTCTATAGTTCATTAGTAATAATAATAAATACAGAAATAATCATGGTTCCTATGAAATAAATGTACAAGGTTACTTAACAATGGTAGATATTCTTAATCTTAAATTACCTTATCATTTAAAGTTCTGCATGAACCATCCTAAGCCATTGAACTAGCAACATGGTTTCACTAAATCATAGGTGTACTCAATTTACAATTCAGTTCTTCCAAGTTCTCCACAGAACCTAGGTTACACATAATTCTTCAATAACCCAAGCCTCAGACCTAAAACATTCCTAAACTGGAATTGACTTCTCAGTTTGTACTGAGAAGCACAGCTCAAAATTTTCTACTGAAACAGTAGAAAGAACACTCAGGTTTAAGAACATATTTAACTTACCCAAGTGCAAGAATAAGGATTTAAACATAAGGTGTCCCTGACTCGACTGTCATAACACCTCATATTCCTGAAATAGGAATGAAATTAATGTCCCAGTTGATCCCCACATTAAGTTAACCATCCCTGCATTTAACTAAAGCAAAATTTAAATGAAATCAACTACCAGGGTTGTTACTTCCATAACTTGGAATAAACTGGAAATAGCAATCCAAAGTCTCACAGTTCAGAAAACCAACAAACATCAACTGTCCTGTTCTCCATGTCCAATGGGGACTGATTAGTGGATCAGTTCACATATCAGCCCTCGACAGGCTCAAACAGGATTTTAAGAAAACAATAAAACACTATCTGGAAATTCGAAGTTCACCTGAACCTGATTTCCAGCTCACAATTCCCAGGAATTACTGAGTTACACTGAAATGTTACTAAGTAACTCAATTCTCAGGAAACATGGTAATTCAGTACTTTGAATGGACTGAAAAACTTGTTTTGTCCATCCTCCACTCAATCATAACTGTTATTCACCATTCAAGTAGTCCCTTAAGCTGGACACTACTGTCAAATAAGAATGAGTCCCAACCTGTCAGGATTTCCTATATATTGAATAGTAGTTGCAACCCTCTCATTGGAAGTCATCAACTCAGATTACCCAGCCTTTTTAGGCCAGCAGCCTCCAGTCCAGACTTCAACATTTCTAAGTTAAACACTTAGTCAAGTACGAGGGACATAAATATTCAACTAGGAAATGATAGAGCAGCAAGATTGACAGAACTGCAAAATGCATCCTTAACTCAGTCCTGGATTAGGACAGGGATCCATCCCATACCAATCCTCATTAGACAGGACAGGGATCCATCCCCTACCAATCCTCATTAGACATGATGCAACCTGCCAATTTAGAGGTCAGGCTCACTGTTATCCAGGAATTACTAAACTGGTTCAGATTTCAACCAAGGCCATCCTGGAACATCCTGACCTCCTTATTAACATGCCAACATCATACTCTAACCCATAATACTGGCATTAGCAAACACTAACTGTCATATAAACTTCAAACCAAAAAATAAGAATAGCCTCATACCAATTCCTATGGATTTCATACCACAGTCACAGGAATCTATACCAGGACTAAGTAACATTATATACCCCCCTGATATGGATACCCCCATGTTAACTCCTATGAAAATCCATATGGAACCACTCGGTTCTATTTAAACCACTATAGCCATAAATTAAAGGAAGTTAGATTAATACCTGTAGCCAATCGATAGAGAGACTGATCAAAACCAATACTAAAGATAGCCTTCACAATTTACTGCTACTCCTGATGAATCAAATGGAAAGATCTAGATTAAAACTAATCTACACCCCATTATTCTTCAAGCATTCAGACATATCCATAAGTTGAAGAAGAAATGAGAATCTCAAAAGAATTCCTGATCTATAATAAATCGAGACAAGTGATCACTTACCAGGCTCGATTGGTTGGGTAAATCAATCAAACAGTTGGGGCCCTTGATTCCTCTTCAATAATATCAACAACTAGCTCACCAACGAAGGAGATCGAATCAATAATTCTCAGCGTAAAATTATCTATACTAAAGAAATGTTCGATTCCTCACCTCTGAGTTGCTCAATCGACAGTACTAGCATGGATCAACCAAAAGAAGACAAGCCACCAATGAAGGTTCACAACAGAAATCAATGAACCTATGATTAATCGTTGAACAATCTAGCATTAGATTATTGAATGTCTAGAACAGGGGTTGAACGAAATCTTCAGAAACAACCACTCACCTCTGTCCTCGATCTGGTCACGATCTATGAACCAACAACAATCGCTCCTCAGGTCGTCTTCCTGATCTGATGATCGCCTGTAATACTTCTCGATCCAGGAAATTGATCCGCCATTGCTGGTTAGACGAAACTTCGATTGGAGAAGATGATTCGGGAAGAATGAAGAAGAAGGTGGCTCCTCTGAAGTGTGGGGAGAGTGGCCTTAAATAGGCGGTTAGGAGAAAATTTTTGGAGGGAAAACAGTTGAGAAATTTGCTAACGCACATGGCTGGTGTCAGAGAATTGGTTAGAAGGAAATTTGAATTCCTCAGTTGATTGATGAAGTTCATTCTTCACAGAAGAATGATGGTTGTTTTAAAATCGAACAGGAATTAATCCTAATAGAAGGATGGAAGTGAAGGTTTAAATGGACAGTTTTATGGGCTTCATTGAAAGCCCAACTGTTGAGTTAAAGAAGAAAAAAATATCAATAGTAATATTGACTTAGAATTATCAGAAAAATTTGAAAAGAAAAAGAAAGAAAAAAAAAATTTCTCAGAAGTGGAGTTACAGCCGCCGAGCACAAGTTTCCCCTGACACCGCTCGGTCTTGAGCTCACTGTTAACATCCCGTCTGGTATGCCACTAGCTGCAAATTTAGTCTGCGGAGACGGAATCATCTGTATAGGTGGTCAAAAGGTCAGTCTCGATGCTATAGTTCTAAATATTAAGGACTACGATATCATTCTGGGGATGGATTGGCTCGGTCCGTGCAACGCAACCATAGACTGCGCTGAAAAGAAAGTTACATTCCGCATACCGGGAGTGCCTGAATTCTGTTACTCGTGTGGTGAGGCGTCGCCGACCTGCATGGTGATCTCTGCAATATCTGCTCGACGGATGCTGCATTCCGGGTGCGAAGGCTATCTAGCTTCCGTTCGAGACATGCGACAGGATGGTGCAAACGCGGGTCAGACCGACGTTGTGGCAGAATTCCCCGATGTTTTCCCGGACGAGCTGCCCGGCATGCCGCCCGATCGAGAGATTGAGTTCACTATCGATACCTTCTCCGACACTCGACTGATCTCGAAGACCCCGTACAGAATGGCCCCTGCAGAGCTTAAAGAACTCAAGGTGCAGCTACAGGAATTGCTCGACAAGGGATTCATCCGACCCAGCGTCTCGCCGTGGGGAGCGCCCATACTGTTTGTCAAGAAGAAGGATGGCTCTATGCGTCTTTGTATCGACTACCGCGAGCTGAATAAAGCCACCGTCTGGAACAAATACCCTCTGTCCCGCATAGATGATCTGTTTGATCAGCTCCAAGAAGCCACGGTGTTCTCTAAAATTGATCTGCGTTCGGGTTACCATCAACTCAAGATCAAGCCGGACGATGTGCCAAAGTCTGCATTTCGTACTCGTTACGGCCATTACGAGTTCCTGGTAATGCCGTTCGGCCTAACGAATGCCCCTGCTGCTTTCATGGATTTAATAAATCGGGTGTTTCGACCGTTCCTCGACAAGTTTGTAGTAGTCTTTATCGACGATATACTCATATACTCGAAGAATCGGCAGCAACACATTGAACATCTGTGGACCGTGCTTCAGACCCTTCGAGAAAATCAACTGTATGCGAAGCGAAGCAAATATGAATTCTGGCTTAGCAGCGTCGCATTCCTCGGACACATCATTTTTGCTGAAGGCATTGCGGTCGACCCAAAGAAAGTTGAACCGTTGTCGATTGGAAACGGCCAGCATCCGTCAGCAAGATTCAAAGTTTCCTTGGCTTAGCTGGATACTACCGACGCTTCGTGAAAGACTTCGCGAAGATCGCATCGCCTCTGACTCGCCTCACCCAGAAAGGAGTCGCATTTGAATGGTCAGACGACTGTGAAGCTGCATTCCAAGAGTTGAAGCAGAGGCTCGTCTCGGCCCCGATACTCGCACTTCCAGAAGGGACTGAGGGTTTCCAGATATTCAGCGACGCGTCCGGTCAGGGCTTGGGGTGTGTGCTGATGCAGTGGAACAAGGTGATATCTTTTGCTTCCCGACAGCTAAAGCCGCACGAGAAAAATTATCCCACGTACGACCTGGAGTTAGCGGCGATTGTGTTTGTGTTGAAATTGTGGCGCCACTATCTCTATGGTGTGGCATGCACGATCTATACCGATCACAAAAGCCTCAAGTATCTATTCACGCAGAAGGAGCTGAACTTGCGGCAAAGGCGTTGGCTGGAACTAATCAAGGTGATATCTTTTGACTTGTAGACGTTTTCTGGGATCTCTTTTGATTCCTTCGGTAACAACTCATTGATTAGTTGTGTAATCCGATCATAGCAAGCTTGTAGCAAGTTAAAATTAGACTTTATGTTCAACAACCGCATCATCACTGACAGTACGGAATGAGTCTGACAACCAGGATATAGAGGAGTATCTGCATCCTAAAATATATCATAGAACTCCTTCGCCTCGGGATTAGGATCCTCCAGATCAAAATTAGGTCATGCTGTATCGTACACCATATCTCGTACAAGGTTCTGCAGGTCTCCATAATCAACAGAGCATCCGTCGTCTTCAATGACAAAATCCGTTGCAGCATTATCATCAAAAGCATTAGTAGAAGCATTCGTAACCTGTCTTTCCGTATATAGTTCACCTTGCGATGACCACAGGCCGTAATCACGTACGAAACCCTTACGGGTCAAATGATCTTTCACAGTCACCACTTCTTCGTAACGTCTATTGCGACAATTACCACATGGACACTTGATTTTGTTACCGTCCATGAACTGAGCTTTGCTCATGGCATACTTAAGAAACACTTCCATGCCTGCCTGAAAATCGTTACTTACACCTATTCTACTCTCGTGTTGTCATTTGTACATCTACGTACGATCTACGAAGTAACGATCCATCACATATTGGATGTGAAAATCTGTATCGTAAGACAAACTAAACAAAATTAGTATATAATCATGTACTCACCAGTAACCGGATGTAACTGAGTCCGGGCGTACTTCGGGGCCCACCGTGCAGTAACTAGTGGATCCGTTGGTATAGGCTGGATGTACTTAGTATCGACCGTATCAGATTAGTATCGGTCTATAGGTTTGATATGTGCCGTATCAAATTGGTATTGGCCTTAACGAATTGGTATCGTCCTATCCGATATGTATCGGCCGTATAGCTAGGATTCGTATTTGATATATCGATTCGGTATCGGCAATATCCGATAGGTATCGGCCGTATCGAGTTCATAACCTACTTCGCAGGAGAATTATCTTAATGTTCTATGTCAGATCAGTCTGTCTTCAAGAGCTATAGAACATTAAGATACTTAATGTTCTATGTCAGATCATATAGTTCACCTTGCAATGGTATTCTACTTCGCAAGAGATGTATCTTATATATATATATATATATATATATATATATATATATATATATATATACTAAGAGATTCAGTTCGGTTTTAAAAAAAAATTCCGTTTCGGTGTGTGTGTGTGTGTGTGTGTGTGTGTGTGTGTCTGTGTGTGTGCGTGTGTGTGTGTTACTACCGCCGACCCCCAACTCCCCACTCCCACCACCGCCGATCCCCACTCCAGGCTGGCCATCGCCCCCACCCCCGGCTTGCCTCCGCCCCCTTCCCGGCCTCCCTCCGCTGCCCTACATCCCCCCCGACCCCCCTCCGCTGCCCTATATCCCCCCCGACCCCCACCTCCACCACCGTCGACCACCACCACCCCCATCCCCAGCTCCCCTCCGCTGCCCTACCCCCTTCCCCCCACTGCCTACCCCCGGCCAACAGCCCCACCCCGAATTCGAAACCCTCCTCCGCTGCCCAACCCCTCTGCTGCCCAACCCCCCGCTGCCCTACCCCCTCCGCTGCCCAACCCTCCCGCTGCCCTACCCCCTCCCCTCCCGCGACCCCCACCTCCACCACCACACCGCGAAACGGCCCCTCTGCTTCCCTACCCCCTAGCAACCCCCACCACCGCCGGCCGCTGCCGCCCCGACCACCGAGAGAGAGAGAGAAAGATAGAGGGGATTACCTGGAGAGAGGGAGAGAGAAAATTTGGGAGGAAATGAAAAGTTCCCTCCCCCCTTCCCGTCGGTTAAATTTAAGTTGGGGCTGACATATAGCGAGGGACTAGCGACGGATATAGCCGTCGCTATATCCGTTGCTATATCCCCTTAGATGGCCGACGGAATACCTGCCGCTATGTGGTCGACAAAATTTTGCAGAATTTTTTTCAATATTTCCCGCCAATTTTGACAACTAAGTGACGACATAGCGACGACTTCATGCTCTGTCGCTATATCTCTGACGACATACCGACAGACGGGCGACCTTTTCTCGCCCTTAAAATAAATAAAAAATAATTGTCAACTTTTCGACGGCAATCAGTCTGTACTTAGTCGGTAGTCCATCGCTATTAGCGACGGCCTTTATCCGTCGTAAATGGTCTGTCGCCAGATGGCTGTATTTTGGTAGTGGCCCTTATATCGAGACAGAGTTTGATCAATTATTAAAATCGGGTTCGACCATGACCAATGGGCCAACAATCTTCCCTATTTTGATAATTGACAAACCTTGACCGATATAACATCTCGATCGTTTGATTTGAAAAGAATCAAAATATGTAGTGTGCTTGTTCAGCAGTGTTATTGTACTGTATCATGGAAAAAATTTCTTGTATCCTGCAAAAAAGATGTTAGATCCATTTTCTTCCCTGTTGTCACTTAGCAAAATTGCAAAGAGAGAAGCTCCCCCGTAAATTATGCATAAGAAACAAGCGTTGAAGAAATACAAAAAATATAAAAGAATAAACATGTATTTCACAGGCAGTTCATATATTGAAGCATAATCTAAAAGAAATAATGATATACATAAACAAAATATGAAAAAAAATAGAGAACAGTACTAAGCTGAAATAAAAAGCATAATGGATGGTCAGAATACATCATCTTAGCAATAAAGTCTCAGTGCTAAAAAAAATAAAGTGCTATCTTGGAATGTCAGAGCATTTCCAAGTAAATATAGACAAACAAAAAGTCTAACTAGAAAATATCTAGACAAAATACATCACGTCTAGATCAAAAGTCCTCAGAGTCATCATCATCATCGCGTAAACAAGGTTTCTGTGCCTTTCGCTACAACGTCCCATCATCTGGATAATAGTCTTGGGGACAGAAAAATGAATACCCTTACGAATGTAATAAAGGACAGACAATTCAAGGGTGGTAACATCGTCTTTTGAAGTAGATTTGGGTAAGAGAGCAGAATAGACGATGCGATACAATTCATAGTTAAATAAGTTCAAATTAGTAGCCTTGAACTTACCAGAACAAACACGGGCAGGAGAACAGAGTTTGTTCTTAAATCTGCTTCAAGTTGTGCCTGCAGGAAAATCAAATTCCGTGATATCATCTAGCGGAGCACCTTCATTAGGGACATTAAGGATTTTTGCTAAGAGGACATCATTAAACTCGATAGTAATTCCACCGACACGACTTCTTACAACAAAAGTGTTCAAAGTGAAATTGCAATAAAATAGACGAATGGCATTAGTGGCGATAAGATATTGGTGGGTGACAAGTTGGTGCAACACTAATACCTCAAAGAATAGACGGTGTTCAGGAAATATAGTCCATTTAATTGGGGCTTCGGTGCATATTTTGCGAATAGAGAAATTCGCATACCATAGAAGTGATTCGTGATGAGTTTCAAAGAAAAATTCATTATATGCTCCATCGGCCGATTAGACCGGGGAAAAGAATGAATCCACCTGAGGATTCGAAGACGAGGCCTCTTCACTGGTCGCGATCTTCTTCCTCTTGGAGGGATTGAAGTTCATAGGCATTGTGTCTAAAACGAATGAAATCTACGAACTTGAAAGAGAGGGAATATGGAGGTTATAGCTTCCAAGATTGGAATATGTTATAGAGGACGAGAAACTCCGCATGAATCAAAGTTTGGATTGATTTCTCTAAGAAGATTGGAAGAAAAGGCTTAGAGAATTTCTAGGGTTTGGAGGGTCGGGGCGTTGCTGCTACTATGATATGAGGATTTGGATATGATGAAAGGAAGGGGGGACACTCGGTTCTGACTTACAAACACATACCACCAACAGAATTTGGGCCAAACTCGGGCCGAATTCGGCCAGAGTTCGCCTGGGGTTCTGATGAGGTATTTTTCAAACAGTAATAAATGCATTCCACTTTCTTTTCATCAATCTCTTTTCAATTATTTAATTCCAAGTTTAGTTATTTTAAATTTTAATTAATATAATTAATATTATTTTATGAATTCTATTTTGTTACACAGCGACTATCTCAGATTAGCTGTAGGGGTATTGCCCCAGCTAACGGGGGTCACCGAGAAACACTAAAATACCATTTTGCTTCGACCTTGGTCGTGGTGACAGATAGACCCTTTATAGGCTTGTATCGAACACAATGTTTACATATTGAAAGATAATCAATAAAACAACATTAATTGATATTATTGACATCTAAAATTCCTAATTCTCGATGTAAATAATTAAAACGATCTTTCGCTAATGGTTTTGTAAAGATATCAGCTAGTTGGTTCTCTGTGTCTACATGTACAAGGTTTATATCTCCATTTGTTTAATGATCTCTATGAAAATGATGTCGAATCTCAATACGCTTAGTGCGAGCGTGACATACAGGATTTTTAGTCAAATTAATAGTGCTAGTGTTATCACAGAAAATGGGTATGTGTGTGTAAAGTAAACCAAAGTATTCTAGGGTTTGCTTCATCCATAAAATTTGTGCACAACAACGTCCTATGGCGATATACTCAGCCTCAGTAGTTGATAATGTGACATAATTTTGTTTCTTGCTAAGCTAAGAAACTAGAGCCTTACCTAGGAAATGACACGTGCAGCTTGTACTTTTTCTATCTACTTTGCATCCAACAAAATCAGCATCCGAGTAACTGGTTAGGTCAAAGGACGTGGTTTTGGGATACCATAAGCCGACAGAAGAAGTGCCTTTAAGGTATCAAAAAATACGCTTAACTGCCCAAAAGTGTTATTCCTTAGGGTTAGCTTGAAAACGTGCACACAAGTAAACGCTAAACATTATATCTGGACGACTAGCAGTTAAATAAAGTAAACTATCAATTATACCTCGATACTTACATATGTCGATCGGTTTTCCTTGTTCATCAATATCAAGCTTGGTTGAAGTCGCCATCCGAGTGCCAAGTGGTTTGACGGTTTCCAGGTCAAACTTTTTTAACAAGTCTTTTGTGTACTTGGCTTGATTAATGAACGTCCCATTATTGGTTTGTTTGATTTGGAGTTCGAGGAAGAATTTCAATTCTCCCATTATGCTCATCTCAAACTCGTTCTGCATACACTTTGAAAATTCTTGACAGAGAGATTCATCAGTAGATCCAAAGATATTATCATCTACATAAATTTGAATTAAAAGAAGATTTCTATTAAATGATTTTATAAACGGTATAGTATCAACCTTGCCTTTTGTAAAACCGTTATCAAGTAGAAAATAACTTAAACGATCATACCAAACACGAGGGGCTTGTTTCAAACCATATAAGGCTTTCTTCAACTTGAAAACATAATCAGGATTTTTGAAATCAGTAAAACCTAGAGGTTGAGCTACATAAATTTTTTCTTTTATAAAATCATTCAAAAATGCACTCTTAACATCCATTTGAAATAATTTAAAATTATGAAAATATGCAAATGCACATAACATACGAATGGATTCTAATCTCGCAACTGGGCATAGGTCTCATCGTAGTCGATACCTTCCTCTTGATTGTATCCTCGAGCTACGAGTCGGGCCTTATTACGAGTAACTAAACCATTCTCATTCAGTTTATTTTGGAATACCCAGCGGGTGCCAATGACCGTATGATCAATAGGCTTGGGAACAAGTTCCCAAACTTAATTCCGTTCAAATTCGTTTAACTCCTCTTGCATAGCATCTAACCAAAAAGTATCGCTACATGTTTCTTCAATAGTTTTAGGTTCAAGCTGTGAAACAAATGCAACACAGAAAACTATATCTTTGCTAGAGGAACGAGTACTTACACCCCTGGTAATCTCACCTATAAACAAGCCCTTGGGATGTTCAGTTAAAAACTTCATTCTCTTTGGCAAAATTTTAAGGTAGCTGGTTCCGGCTTCTGGTTCTGTACGTGATCTGCCTGGAGGACCAGCTGGTGCTGTGCTTGAAGTTTCTACGGGTGTTGTACTTGGTGTACTGATGTCTTTGTCATTATCATCAATTGTTTATTGATTCAGTTCGTCAAATGTAACATTTATTGATTCTTCGATGATCATGGTTCTCTTGTTGAAGACTCAGTACCCTTTTCTCTTCGCAACATAACCTAAAAAGATACCTTCATCGGCCTTTTTGTCAAACTTTCCCAAATTTTCTTTAGTAATGAGAATAAAACATTTGCAACCAAATATCTAGAAATATGAAACAGTGGGTGTTCTATCAAACCATATCTCATAGGGAGTCTTCTTCGATATAGGTTGAATTAGAACCCTATTGAGAACATAACAAGCTGTATTGACAGCTTTAGCCCAAACGTATTTAGGTAGACTAAACTGGTTTAACATTATTCTGGCCATTTCGTATAGACTCATGTTCTTACGTTCTACAACTCCATTTTTTTGTGGAGTCCTAGGGCAAGAGAACTCATGCAGATAACTGTGTGTGCCACAAAATTGCTTAAACTTTGTATTATCAAACTTTCCGCCATGATCGCTTCGAATACTAGTGATCATGAATCCTTTTTCATTATGAACTTTCTTACAAAAGGAGACGAATTCTGACAATACATCGTTCTTGCGTACAAGAAAATATACCCAAGTGTATCTAGAGAAATCATCTACTATTACAAAAACATATAATTTACCACCTAGGCTAGCAATTCTACTAGGTCAAAATAAATCTATATGCAGTAATTGTAGAGGTCTAGTGGCACTTACAGCGTTCTTGGACTTAAATGTTAATCGGGTAGCTTTGTTCTTTTCACATTCACTACATACCGTATCCTTCTTGAAAGTAATGTCCGGTAAGCCTCGTACCAACTTCTTTATGGATAATCTTGAAATAATGTCCATATTTGCATGTCAGAGTCTCAAAAGCCATATTTGGCTCTCATCACTCTTGGCCATTAAGCATCTATCTGTTTTATTAGCATCTTCTAACAAATAGAAAACATATATATTATCTTCCCTGATACTTTCAAAGATAGTACTGCCAGTCGAGCTATCAACTATAGTACATTTGTCTTTGACAAAGTTAATACCATAACCGTGGTCAGCTAAATGGTTTATGCTGAGTAGGTTATGTTTTAACTCGGTAACTAGACAAACATCTAATCACAGGATAGGAAGCCTTACCAATATTTTCGATACCTATTATGTACCCTTTAAGATTATTACTGAAGGAAACGTATCCTTCTTTCTTCTTCGACGGTGTTGCAAACAATGAAGCATCGCCGGTCATGTGCCGTAAGCAATCGCTATCGAGGATCCATTTGCTTCTAGCATGTGAAGGGTGTTCCACCGACAAGAGAATTTGCAGATGAAACTTTTGGTACACATTTTTTGTAGGGTCCTGAAATGTTAGTTTTCGGTATCTATGCACATATTTTCAAATCAACTAACTTTCCAACTTTACATGCAGGAGATATATGACCAATGGTGCCACAATAATGACATCTAGCATATTGAGTGTTAGAAGAATTGTGTTGTGCATAATTGGTAGGTCTTGGTTTTCTAGTTAATAGAATGCATGCCTATTACTCTTCTTTGGCAAAGGTTTGGTTTGGTTTGGTATGACAGTGTTGGGTTTGACAGTGTTCCGATCTTTCGGTAAGTGACACGTGTTAGGATAGGAAACAGCAACTTTATGCTGTTTTTCTAATCTAATTTCTAACTTTTTGGAAGCGTCATACAATAAACTATAATTGTAAGTCCTAAAAATCAAGTTGTACCCATCAAATAAAGCACAGAAGTCCAAATTGCGCAACCATCAATGAACTGCGCTAACATGAACAGCGCTATAAATCAACCGCGCTAGGCTGAACTACACCAATGCCCGAACGCGCTACGCTGACGTGGCAACGCCATCATTACCTGACAAGAAGATCAAATCTTCTGACAGCCTAACAGCCCGAAAAGCGAGGAGTCTGTTCGTTTCTCGTACAGCACGACACTCGAGAACAGCTGTACAGTCCAGCATAGTTTGCCAGTCCAACCTGAGCGCAGTATGCCAGTCCAACCTCAGCGTAGTTTGACCAAGTCCGAATCCTAGCGCTATCCATTGACTAGAAGGGAGCGCAGTCTGAAGCTTGCGCTATTTAAGTGGCACGATCCATCAAACTTGTTGAAGAAAACTGACATTTATTACGTGGCTTACATGCCATCAATTGTTCGCTACATGGCAACCGTCTGTACACGACCAAGCGCATTTTAATCAAACAATGCCACGCGTCTAAATACAGTTAGCCCACGATCGAGTAACTACCTAAAAGCCAGATGCAGTTTGCAGTCTGCGCAGTCTATCTCCGGCGCAGTTCATTGTGCGCAATCTAGAATAACTACAAAATAGTTATTTCTAGAACTCTATAAATAGGGTTTCAAGTTCATCATTAAGGAGGATCATTATTCAAGATCATCAGAGATCAGGAATTCTTGTCCAAGTGCTGCTACATTCTTCAAAGGATATCGTCTTCAAAGTTCACATAGTCCAAGGGATAAAGCGATCATCTTCAGATCGGATTCCTACAGTTGTACTTTCCCAGAATTCATTGTACTCTTGTACTATTCTTTAAAGTTTGTGAAATAAAAGACTTTTGTTTTTGCAAACAAAATGGCGACTCTGTTGCGGACGACTTTTTCCTCCGACGAGGAAGTGACAACTCAATGTGACGCTGCGTCTATCGGAAAGACACAAAAGACGCTGGTTATGAAGGTCAACCAGACTGCCTACGAAGCGATGATCAACTCTGGGCTACTCGTCGCACTGTGGCCTCTGCCAAGAGCAAGGTCCATTCAGTGTGGACCCCAAAGTCCTCTGCGCAGCCTGTTGTTTCGTCTAACAGGAGGCCAGTATCCACTTCTGCTCCTGCGCAATCCATCACCCTCTCTGCTAAAGCGCAATCCAGAGCTCCTACAGCCCATGCGCAGCACACTACTCCTTTTGACACAGCGCAATCTACAACTTATGCTGCTATGGAAAAATCCAAGACCCCTCTCCCTCGGCGCAGTTGGCGACCTCTGTCCCTCCTGCGCAATCCACCACTCCTTCAACCAGAGCGCAACCTAAGCCCTCTATAGTCAAGGCTTCACTTGCTGCTTCTTCCAGAACACAGGTTGCACCTCCTGCTTGTTCTATGGCCAAGGAGCCCTCTGTCATCATCTCCAGAGGGCAAGTTGCTGCTTCTTCTGTTCCTGCGCAACCCACAGGGGGTAGTCTTTTGACTACTCTTCCTCCGTCTCAGCACAAACGGAAAGGTCCTTTGGTCTTTTCTCAATCTTCCGTAGTCCAAAATCTGGAAAACAACAGAGGGAAATGCTCTTTATCCAACCCTTCTTCACAAAATAAAGGAATAGGCCCTTTGGTCTTTTCTCAGTCTTCTCCGGTTTTTACCTCGGAAGATCCATCTGAACATGTCTCGGCACCAAACAATACAAAAACTCTCTCAAACAAGAGTTTTTCTTTCCCTGCTAAAGAGAATAATATTGATCAGAGAGGCATTTTGCCTACTCCAGTAGCACACTTCCAAGATCTCCCAACTCTTTGGATATCCCACTCAAAGCAGAGGAGATTGCTAGTATCTCAGACAGAAGCCCCTGGGGGTGAATTTGCCGATTTACGAACTTATCTCAATAAACGCAAGCAACCAATGTCGAAGGCGAACTTGCATAAAAAACAAACTTCCAGGAGGAAAAATCCTGATACATATGCCAACGAGTTGAGTACTTCTCTGTATACTCACGGGACAAAGCATCTGAAGAATCGGAATCATGTTCCAAATGTCGTCAAAGATCTTCGGGAACACCTCAAGCAGAAGCAGAACAACACCTCAACACCTCCAATCCAACCATTGGAACACCATTGTAATCACAAGGTGGTTATCAAGTGTTGTTGCCAGACGACAAAACGATCTGTCTTCGATCGTTTAACTTCTGAACCAATGTCAGAAGACGAAGACAATGTGCTCTATGCCTCTGTAAATATGGCTTCCCGAGACACTGGGGGTAGGAAGTGTTCAAAGCACGGCAAACCCTATAAGCCCAGTCAACGATATCTGGATTTACTCTATGAATCCTCTGAAGGAGTATTCCGACACACCCGATCCGGAAATGGAGATACAACCGGTCATAGGAATCTTCTCCAAGATCCCTCTGGTCACTTCTCCATTTCTCACTCAGGGGATGATTCTTTCTCTGATTACGATGCATATAGCGAAAGCTCTGAGCAGACAGTTTCTTCTACTGTACCCAGAGAAGTGTCAGCCTATGTTGTTACTGAAGATCTAGACGCTTCTAGTTCGACAAGTCAAGAGCAACGAATCGCTGTACTGGAAGATAAATTGAAGACCATGGCTGAAATGATCACGAGTATGCATACTGTTATCATAGCTCAACATACAGTATCACCGACTGCACCTGCTATCAATCCCGAGATTATAGCATCATCGGTGACTTTCAATACAGGTCTGGGGGTACCATCTCTTCCAGTAGCCTCAATACCTATTCAAGTTACACCCAGTCATTCAGGGGCTGGGGGTTGTGCTTACCATGCTGTTCCTCCTCCTAACCCGGTAAGCCAGCCTATTACTTCTCCATCCTCAGGAGATGCTAATGAGGCTATAAAACTACTACGTAATCAGTTCGAGGCCTTCAAAGAGAAAGACGGTCTACAGAGGCTGTGTTGGCCCATTGGTCATATGGTCAACCTGATTTTAATAATTGATCAAACTCTGTCTAGATATACAAAGCTAGTCGGGACATCTCGGACTCTTGGACATGATCAAGAATGGCTATCCACTGAATTCAAGACCGAAGATCTGTTTGCCTACTCGAGTCTGTAATTCCTTATGCAATATATTTTTATTTTATTTGAGTCTAGGAATATGTTGTACACCGATTCGTACTGGCAAATAGGCTACCCTTAAATGAGTTCAAAATGTTTTTAAAATGTCCTTTCAAAAAGGTTTACAAAAAGGTTTTCAAAAAGGTTTTCAAAAATCACCAAAAAGCTTTTTAAAAACCCTAACTAAACCCTGACAGAACTCGGACCGAGTTCGGCCAGAGTTCGGCCAGAGTTCGGTTGGTGGCCGTTATAATTTTGAATCCTTGTTACTTGGTCCTCCTGCAGTTGCGGATTTGACCGAGATTTGCTCATAGAGTTCTGCCCGAATTCTGTCCGAATTCTGTCAGAAGTCTGCCTTTGGAATTTCTATAAATAGAGAAGGATTTCGATCATTTCAACTCACTCATTCACTTTCAATATTCTCTCTATCTAAAGCTTTCAGTCTTCCAAAGAGTTTTTCTAGAGCTTTCAATTTCAGATCCTAAGCCAATTACAATCCTCTAGTCGATTTGCCGGTGCGGTACGGTCTAGAAGTTTCTGAGAGATTGTAATCAGAAGGCTTGATTGAAGAATACCTCTTCACATTTGAAGTTGGACGAGTTCTACGTATCAAAGCTCGCGTTGTAGAAGTTGTAAAGACTTCGTAAGAAAACTTGCAGTTTTTCCAATAGTGGATTCAACTGGTAGCAAGAGTTCTACCGACTGGATTAGTCCTCAACAGAGGGAAACCAGTATACATCGCTGTCTTTGCGTTTGCTCTCTTAACTCTGTCTTTACTTTATTTTAGTTGTGATCAATATTCTGTGATTGTGCTGCTAATATTTTTTAAATTAGCATTATTCCGCTGCCAACTCTATTCACCCCCTCTAGAGTATTACGCTTTACTATTTCGTTCCTACAATTGGTATCAGAGCGGGTGTTACAGGTAAAGCAAAGATAACAGTACAATTATTTATTCATTTTTATTAACTGTTATATAAATCACAGTACAACACATGGCAACTGTGAAATTCACAAGTGAAGGCCAGGCCACAAATAGACCCCCACTGTTTGATGGTATGAACTATACCTATTGGAAAACACGGATGAGTTTCTTCTTGAAATCACTTGACTTTGATTTATGGTCCATTGTTCTTGATAGCTATCAAAAGCCACCTCGTATAAATGTTGATGGAATTTTAGTTGAAAAACCCCATAGCAGATATACAGAGGAAGAAAAAAAAAGGGCCAGTCTTGACGCACGTGCCATTAATGCTCTTTTTTGTGCTTTAGACAGAACTGAATTTAACGGGGTGTCTATCTGCACAACGGCTAATGAAGTATGGAAGCTACTTGAAGTCACACATGAAGGCATGACTCAAGTCAAAGAATCTAAAGTCAGCAGACTTACTCAAGAGTATGAGGTGTTCAAGATGAAGCCCAACGAAACAGTTACTTAGATGTTCGAGAGATTCTTGGATATTGTAAATCCTTTGTCCTCCCTAGACAAAGAGTACAGTAACCATGAAAAGATTCGCAAACTCCTACGAGCACTTACCAAGAACTGGATTCCGAAGGCTACTGCAATCATTGAAGGGAACGATCTCACAACTATGTCCCTCGAAGTACTCATGGGTAAAGTACTCACTCATGAACTGGAGCTACAAGATTTTGAAGAACCTGCACCAAAGGAGAAGACGATTGCTTTCAAGGCTCAGCACAGAAAAGCTGCTGAAGGTGACTCAGACAGCAGTGAATCTGATGCTGAAGATCAAGCACTCCTAGCAAGGAAATTCAAAAGATTTATAAGATATGAGAAGAGAGCCAAAGAAAACAACAGCAGCAGCAACTGGTATCAAGATGACGCTGTCTGCTACGGCTGCAAGAAGAAGGGACACATGAAGAAGGATTGTCCCACAAACTCACCATCAAGCAAGAAGAGCAACAGGTATGAAAAAGGGAACCTGAAGAAATCAACATCTAGGAGATATGCCAATACCAGCATATGGCATGAAAGTGAAGCCAGCGACTCAGAAGACGAACAATCAGAAGACGCTGCAAACGTATGCTTTATGGCATCCGATCAGGTACCTACTGAACCTGTAGTTGATACTTATGATGACTTCACCTTTGAGCAATTAGGAGATGCCTTCAGTGACCTGATGACTGATTACAGGAAACTGCGTAGCAAGTAGCAGACCTCTAAGAAGGTACTCAAAGAGTACAATGGTGAAATAGGTAGACTTACCGACCTACTAGCTGAGGTTAGAAATAATGTTAGTGAGTCTGGTGAGCTTTCTTCAACAAAGCTCTTATTACACGAGACCACCAAGTCATCTGAAGAGAAAGACAAAATTATTGACCAACTCAAGGAAGAACTTTCCATAGAGAAGAAAAGTCTTCGATGTGCACAAATCAGAATGGAAATACTCACTTCTGATTATACTAAGTTGTATGATACTTCCAAAAGATTGGAAATTATGTTAGGAAAACAGCCTGAGCCTGCTGCTTCCTTCCCTAACACGTGTCACTTACCGAAAAATCGGAACATTCCCAAGCCAAACACTGTCAGACCTAACCATATAAAACTTTTACCCCAAAAGGTTAAGCCCAAACAAGATTATAGGTATGCTTTCTTCTATACTAGAAAACCTAAACCTACCAACCATGCACACCACTCAGCTTTCAACACTCGACATGCACAATGTCATTATTGTGGCCCCATTGGTCATATTTCATCTGCATGTAGAATGAGAAAGCTTGTTGACTTAAATGTTTATGCTTGGATACCAAAAGCTAACAATTCAGGATCCTACAAGAAATGGGTACCAAAAGTTTCATCTGCAAACTGTTTTGTAGGTGGAACACCCTTCACATGCTAGAAGCAAATGGATCCTCGATAGGGTTGCTCACGGCATATGACCGGTGATGCTATACTATTTGCAACACTGTCGAAGAAAAAAAAGGAAGGCTATGTCTCCTTCGATAATAACTTGAAAGGGTATATTATTGGTATTGGTGATGTTGGTAAGTCTCCCTATCCTGTGATTAAGGATGTCTGTCTAGTTACCGAGTTGAAACATAATCTACTCAGCATAAGTCATCTAGCTGATCATGGTTATGGCATCAACTTTGGCAAAGACAAACGTACTATAGTTGATAGCTCAACTGGTAGTACTATCTTTGAAGGTATCAGGGAAGACAATATATATGTTTTCTATTTGTTAGAAGAAACTAACATTTCAGGTAGACGCTTAATGGCCAAGAGTGATGAGAGTCATCTGTGGCATATGAGACTCGGTCACGCTAATATGGATACGATCTCAAAATTATCCACAAAGAAGCTAGTACGCGGTTTACCGGACATTACATTCAAGAAGGATTCGGTATGCAGCCAATGTGAAAAGAACAAAGCTACCAGATCCACATTCAAGTCAGTAAACGCAGTATGTACTACTAGACCTCTACAATTGCTTCATATGGACTTATTTGGTCCTAGCAGAGTTGCTAGCCTCGGAGGTAAGCTTTATGCTTTCGTAATTGTAGATGATTTCTCTAGATACACGTGGATATATTTCTTGACACGCAAGAATGATGCATTATCCGAATTTCTCGCCTTTTGCAAGAAAGTACAGAATGAAAAAGGTTACATGATCACTCGAATCAGAAGTGATCATGGAGGCGAATTCGAGAATGCTGATTTTGAGCAATTTTGTGACACACACGGTTTTGTACACGAGTTCTCCTACCCTAGGACTCCACAACAAAATGGAGTTGTGGAACGTAAGAACAGAACTCTAACCGAAATGGCCAGAGTGATGTTAAACCAGTTTAGTCTACCCAAATATTTCTGGGCTGAAGCTGTCAATACAGCTTGCTTCGTTCTCAATAGAGTTCTAATTCGACCCAAATCGAAGAAGACTCTATTTGAGTTATGGTTTGATAGAATTCCATCTGTTTCATACTTTAGAATATTTGGTTGTAAATGTTTTATTCTTAATATAAAAGACAATTTGGGAAAATTTGATAAAAAGGCCGATAAAGGTATATTTTTAGGTTATGCGGCCAAGAGCAAAGTATACAGAGTCTTCAACAAACAAAACATGATCATCGAAGAGTCAATCAACGTCACTTTTGATAAACTAAATCAAATGACTATCGATGACAGTGATGAAGATCTGACTGCATCAAGCTCAACATCAGCTGATCCTCAACCAAGCTCTGCACTAGCTGAACCTCCTAGAGAAGATCCAGGAACCAGCTATCTTCAGAATCTACCGAAAAGGTTGAAATTTACAGCTAATCATCCAAAAAATTTGGTAATTGGTGATATTACCAATGGAGTAAGTACTCGTACATCCAGTAGAGATATTATTTCTAGGGTTGTATTTATTTCACAGCTAAAACCCAAAACTATTGATGAAGCATGTAGTGATAGTTTTTGGATAGATGCTATGCAAGATGAATTAAACCAATTTGAACGGAATCAAGTTTGGGAACTTGTTCCCAGGCCTATTGATCATCCGGTCATTGGCACCCGTTGGGTATTCCGAAATAAACTAAATGAGAATGGTTTAGTGACTCGTAATAAGGCTCGACTCGTAGCTCAAGGATACAATCAAGAAGAAGGTATCGACTACGATGAGACTTATGCCCCAGTTGCGAGATTAGAATCCATTCGCATGTTATGTGCATTTGCATGTTTTCATGATTTCAAACTATTTCAAATGGATGTCAAGAGTGCTTTTTTAAATGGTTTTATAAAAGAAAAAGTTTTTGTAGCACAACCTCCAGGTTTTAAGGATTTCAAAAACCCTGATCATGTTTTCAAGTTGAAGAAAGCCTTATACGGTTTAAAACAAGCCCCTCGTGCTTGGTATGATCGTCTAAGTTCTTTTCTACTTGACAACGGTTTTTCAAAAGGCAAGGTTGACACTACACTGTTTATTAAGTCTTTTAATGACAAACTTCTTTTAATTCAAATCTATGTTGATAATATTATATTTGGATCTACTGATGAATCTCTGTGTCAAGAATTTTCTAAGTGTATGCAGAATGAGTTTGAGATGAGCATGATGGGAGAGCTGAAATTATTTCTCGGATTGCAAATCAAACAAACTGATAATGGGACATTTATAAATCAAGCCAACTACACAAAAGACCTGCTAAAGAAGTTTGATCTGGACAATGTCAAACCTATTGGCACTCCAATGGCAACTTCAACAAAGCTTGATTCAGATGAACAAGGCAAGCCAGTCGACACACGTAAGTATCGAGGTATGATTGGTAGTTTACTTTATTTAACTGCTAGTCGTCCAGATATAATGTTTAGTATTTGCCTGTGTGCACATTTTCAAGCTAATCCAAAGGAATCACATCTGTCCGCAGTTAAGCGTATCTTTCGATACTTTAAGGGCACTTCTTCTGTTGGCTTGTGGTATCCCAAAACTAAGTCCTTTGACCTTATTGGTTATTCGGATGCAGATTTTGCTGGATACAAAGTTGATAGAAAACGTACCAGTGGCACATGTCATTTCTTAGGCAAGGCTTTAGTCTCATGGTTTAGTAAAAGCAAAATTCTGTAGCCCTATCAACAACAGAGGCTGAGTACATCGTCGCAGGATGTTGTTATGCTCAGATTTTGTGGATGAAACAAACCCGAGAAGACTATGATTTATTTTACACACATATTCCCATTTTCTGTGATAACACGAGCACTATTAATTTGACTAAGAATCCAGTATGTCACTCTCGTACTAAACATATCGAGATTCGACATCACTTTCTTAGAGATCATCATCAAAATGGAGATATAAACCTTGTGTACATAGATACTGAAAATCAACTAGCTGACATCTTCACTAAACCTCTAGCGGAAGATCGTTTCAATTATTTACGTCGAGAATTAGGAATTGTCGACGCCAATAATATTAATTAATTTTGTTTTATGATTATATATCATTACACAAAACTGTGTTAGAGACAAGCCAATAAAGAGTCTGTCTGTCACCACAACTACGGTTGAAGCGAAGCGGTACTTAAGAGTTCCCCGGTGAACCTCCGCCAGCTGGGACAGTACTCCTACAGCTAATCTGAAATAATCGCTGTGTAACGACATTTAATCTATAAAATAATATTAATTATGTTAATTGAAGTTGAAATGACTAATCTTTGAATTAAATATTTGAAATGAGACAATGAAAAAGAATGGCAAAAATCAACTATAAAGAACCCTAGGCGAATTCGGCCAGAGCTCTGACCGAATTCGGCCCGAGTTCGGTTGAGGGTGTCAGGTTATATATACAGAACCCGAGAAGCCTTTCTTCTTCATTGCTTCCCAACTACATCATAACAGCAGTAGCAGCTGCGAAGGAGCCCCGAACCCTAGCTTTTTACCATCCTCCTTCCAATCCAAGTGGTGAAATCAATCCAAAATTTGGATTCGTGCGGAGTTCGTCGTTCTCTTCGACATACTTTGATTTTGGGAGGTATAACCACATCATTCTCCACTTTTCAATTAGTGCATTTTTAATTCAATTTGCATAAATGGCACCCAAATTCAATCCTTCAAAGAGGAAGAAGACGAACCCTAGTGAGGAAGGGTCATCTTCGCATCCACATACGGATTCCCTTTTCTCGCCGGTCCAAACGAGCGACGGCGCGTTCGACGGGTTTTTCTTTCAAACCCTAGACCAAGCCCTACTGTGGTATGGAGACTTCTCCATGAGATCCATATGCACAGGCGCTCCAGTCAAATGGATTGTATTTCCTGATCATCGTCATTTCTTTGAGGCATTAGGGTTACATCTTTTTGTTAAAATCTGCTTCCCTATAGCAACTAATGCCATTAGATTATTTTATTGCAATCTCATATTAAACACTTTTGATGTGAGCACTCGTGTTGGAGGTATTGATATCAATTTCAATGATGATCTCTTAGCGGAGATCCTTGCTATCCCTAACGAAGGTGAACCGCTAGTTGACATCAATGAATTTGATTTCCCCGAAGGCACGACACTCGCCAATTTTAAAGCGGAACTCTATGCACCTGATAGAGTACGCTCTGGAAAGTTCAAGGCTAACAACCTGAACTTGTTTAACTATGAATTACATCGCATCATCTATTCCACTATCCTTTTAAAATCCACTTCAAAGGATGATGTGACTTCTCTTGAGCTGTCCGCGATGTACCACATTCTTAAGGGGATTCCATTTTCTGCCCCTAAGACCATGATTCAGATGATGGGTCGTTGTCGTGTAAGAGATAGAAATCTCTCTTACGCGATGATTCTCCCATGCATCTTTCAGCGCTTCGATATCGATCTGTCGACTTGTACTCAGGACCCTGAGCCCAAGTTTTTTCAGTTATCTCGTCGTAGCATGACTGCTTCAGCTCCTCCTCCTGCTCCTCCTACTGCACCTCCTCCACCACCTCATCAGTATGCCATGACATTTGAGGGCATACATCAGCATTTATCTGCTTTGTATGTCTCGATGACGGACATGGCTCGCGAACGTGAGTTCCGTGACGTTACCCGTTATCAGGCGCTTGCAAATTCCTTAGCTGATCTTCGTTTCGCCCAGACTGGTCATTCAGCCGGTTCTATCCCTAGAGATCCAGCTTTCGCTGGTTACCGCTGTGAGGATGAGGCTGTTCATGCCTACTTCCAGCCCGGTAACACCTATGATTGGTACCGTCCTGATCGTGCTCCACCTCGTGACTTTGTTGGTGAGTTCTGCGCTGGCGCCCCTCCTCATCCTTCTGGCACTGGTACCTCTGGAGCTGGTCCTTCAGGACATGTGGTCGAGCTGATGATGATGATGAGGATGATGATGAGGAGATGTGACTATATGATTTTGAGTGATATTTTATTGTGCACTTGGAAATGCTAAGACATTCCAAGTTATTATCAGTACTTTTTGATTATTATTAGCACTTTCTAGTTTGCTTCAGTACTCTTTTATTTTCATGGACATGTTTATTATGCCTCAGTTTATGGCATTCCAGTTTATTTCAGCACTTTGTTTCAGTTTCAGTTTATGATAGCACTATTTCTTATATTGCTTCATTCTTTATAACTGCTTGTGAAATTACATGCCTGTGATTTTTTTTTCTGCGACAATACATGCCTGTGATATTTCTCTAGTTTTATGCCTTATTTCTTTTATATGTGTTTTCTCACTATTTGTTACTTATGCATTGATTGCGGGGGAGCTTTATCTTTTGCAATTATTTTGCTAAGTGACAAAGGGGGAGAAAAATTAAAAGATCTAACATTTTTTTGAGATAATACAGGATATGAACAATTCTACTTTTTGATATTTTGAACAAGCTTAATGTTATATCATTCATAGTTTGTCAATTATCAAAATGGGGGAGATTGTTGGCCCATTGGTCATATGGTCAACCTGATTTTAATAATTGATCAAACTCTGTCTGGATATACAAAGCTAGTCGGGACATCCGGACTCTTGGACATGATCAAGAATGGCTATCCACTGAATTCAAGACGAAGATCTGTTTGCCTACTCGAGTCTGTAATTCCTTATGCAATATATTTTCATTTTATTTGAGTCTAGGAATATGTTGTACACCGAGTCGTACTGGCAAATAGGCTACCCTTAAATGAGTTCAAAATATTTTTAAAATGTCCTTTCAAAAAGGTTTACAAAAAGGTTTTCAAAAAGGTTTTCAAAAATCACCAAAAAGCTTTTTAAAAACCCTAACTAAACCCTGACAGAACTCAGACCGAGTTTGGCCAGAGTTTGGCCAGAGTTCGGTTGGTGGCCGTTGTGATTTTGAATCCTTGTTACTTGGTCCTCCTGCAGTTGCAGATTTGACCGAGATTTGCTCATAGAGTTCTGCCCGAATTCTGCCCGAATTCTGTCAGAAGTCTGCCTTTGGAATTCCTATAAATAGAGAAGGATTTCGATCATTTCAACTCACTCATTCACTTTCAATCTTCTCTCTATCTAAAGCTTTCAGTCTTCCAAAGAGTTTTTCTAGAGCTTTCAATTTCAGATCCCAAGCCAATTACAATCCTCTAGTCGATTTGCCAGTGCGGTACGGTCTAAAAGTTTCTGAGAGATTGTAATCAGAAGGCTTGATTGAAGAATACCTCTTCACATTTGAAGTTGGACGAGTTCTTCGTATCAAAGCTCGCGTTGTAGAAGTTGCAAGGACTTCGTACGAAAACTTGCAATTTTTTCAATAGTGGATTCAACTGGTAGCAAGAGTTCTATAGACTGGATTAGTCCTCAACAGAGAGAAACCAGTATACATCGTTGTCTTTGCGTTTGTTCTCTTAACTCTGTCTTTACTTTATTTTAGTTGTGATCAATATTCTGTGATTGTGCTGCTAACATTTTTTAAATTAGCATTATTCCGCTGCTAACTCTATTCACCCCCCTCTAGAGTATTACGCTTTACTATTTCGTTCCTACAGGCTGGAGATCAAACAACCTTATCTAGTGGAACGGAAGGAAGTCCCATTCCCTCCAAAGTACAAGATTCCTACGATCATGCTGTTTGGCAGCACTTCTCTGAGTCAGTTCATTAACCATTTCGAGGTAACGACTGTCTAGCTCCAGCCAAGCGATGTTCTTCTTACCAGAGACTTCGTTGGTTGCTTAGCCGGCACAACATATGATTGGTACCGCAGCCTGCCTGACGGCTCTATCACTTCATTTGTCGGCTCAAGCAGATGTTCCTCGAACGATTCTACGAGGGTATCAACGATATGACTATATCCGCCCTCAACAAGATCAAGCAAAGACAAAATAAACTACTGAGAGTTTCATTGAACGATTTCGCCGAGAAGCACTCAAAATGCCTCCCGGAACCCTATCTGTTGTAACAATGGACACTTGTAAGTCAAATTATTGCCTATCATCAACATGTGGACGGGGTCAACAGAGTTCCAGGACTGGCCGTCATTCATCGTCAATGCTAAAGCAGCTGAAGTTAGCTCTGAAAAGTTTAAACAGTTGGGGGTACACATGTCTAACCCTGATCGAGATGAGCCTTCTGCATCCGGTAGCGGTAATCGCCAGAATAATCGCAAGGGCAAAGAAATCTTGAACATCAACCTCAAGAGCAAGAAATCTTTAGCCGTTAACGTGGCTCAACCCACGTCTACCTCTGCTCCTTCTGCACCTCCACCAAAAGAACCTCGCCCAAAAGTAGAGTATTCTTTTGATGAAAATGATACAACGAGCATCTTTGACTGTTTGCTTAAAAGCAATAAATTGCAACTCCCTGACCCGAAGAAGCCTGACGAAGTCGGTAAGATTGACCACCCTAAGTACTGTGTTTATCACAGGTTCATAGGGCATCCTACTCGGGTATGCTATGTGCTCAAAGGCAAGATTCAAGAGTTGGTTAACATCTGTGTCATCACTCTCCAACATGATGAAAAGACTGTTACGGCCAATATAATTTTTGTACAGTTCGGCGATTTTCCACCGCAAGTGGTAATGAGTGGCATCATCCCCATTCCCAGGGCCATTCTGGAGATTGAGAATCTTCCTTCTCCACGAAGTGAAGGTCTTGTCCCCTTATCCCTTGATAATGACGAGATCATGTGGATTCATCCTGATCTTGTTTCAGATTTCGAGATTTCTTCCTCCAAGCTGAAAGAACTATCTAAGGGCAAGACAAAGAGTTGCAATATGGTATCTTTTGACCCCATAGTTGAAGAAGATATCCTATTGGGCACCAGGTCAGGGAAAACCTATCTACGGGAGCATCCCAAAACTCAGGAGGATCCTGCTTCATCTTTCGAAGTTGTTCCAGTACAGCCTGTCTCTACAGAGGGTATCCCTTCTATATCATTACCGGTTGTGGAACCAACTCTTCCTAAACTGACAGCATCCGACAAAGGCAAACAACAAGTCTGCTTCGATAAAGTTTTGAAGAAGTCTTCCCCCTCTGGACTTGAAAAGCCATATAACTTTGACATATTGGCTCAATTAGCCAACACACCAGCCAGCTATCCATCTTCGAGCTCTTACGCCTCTCTAAAGAGACTCGAGAAACACTGAGTGAGGCTTTGATGCAGGCAGACACTTGCCTAACTCTTCTCAAGAAACCTGAGTCAGAACCTGTCTCTTGTCTCTACTGTCACAGTGTGCTGGAATTAATTCCAAACATCACCTTCACACAAGATGACATGTTGATGAAAGACAATCGACATGACCGTCCTCTCTACTTTACAGGATATGTCGACACCATGAAGGTCGATCGTATTCTGATAGATCCTGGGTCAGCACTCAGCATAATGCCGAAGACGATGTTGGATGCTCTAAAGATTCTAGTACATAGCCTCTCCGGCACTATCGCCACCATCCTGGGATTCAACCAGGAAAGAAGTGAACCTTTAGGCAAGATACGCTTAAAGCTCCAAATTGGCAATCTTCGCACGAAGGTGACCTTCTACATTATAGACAACTATGGTTGTTCCTACAATGCTCTTCTAGGGAGACCATTCCTTCATGAACAATATTGTTCTTTCTACTCTCCATTAATGCTTCAAATATGTTGATAACAAAGGAGAAGTCCAAAAAGAAGTTGCGGATCTCTACCCATTTAAAGGCGTTGAAGCATATTGCAACGACACTCGCATATACAAAGAAGAGTTTATGAATGTAGTATTAGCCATGGACGGTGAGGAAGAACAAGAAGCAGTGCCCAATAACACTCTCATCATACCTGTCAAAGGACGTATTTCTCATCCTCAATCCTCCAAACCACTGGCTATTCATCTGCCAGCCCAGAAGCAATCAACTGGTGATAATCAAGATAAAAGGGAGCTCACCTCTTCTGAGCCGCTGGTTATCGACTTACGTCGTAACAAGGATAAAAGGGAGCTTACCTCTTCTGAGCCCCTGGTTATCGACTTCCGTCGTAACAAGGATAAAAGGGAGCTCACCTCTTCTGAGCCGCTTGTTATCGACCTTCGTCGCAACAAGCCTAAACCTCCTTGCTCTTCTGTTCCTCCTCTTGTAATCGATCTGACCAAGCCGGCTAAGGCTAAAGGTCCTGTTGTAAATATGGATGTACAAATCAATGAAAAAGCATCTACTTTCCAGTATACTGATGTCATTTATCATACTAAATGCTATTTGGATATGCTAGACAACTTTCAGTCATTTACAATTGGGGTCGTACAATCCCTTCAGACGGAAGTATTATTTGAACATCCAGATGACTCATATTTTGTTGTCCCTTCTCGAAAGAGAGGTGAGAGTCCAATACTTTTTAGTAAAGGGCCAGAACAAAATTTTAGCTATACGGATGATAGCAAAAATAACGATATGGGACATCTCCAACTTCGTCGTTATAGTCAACAATCAAAAGACATCATCCGAAAAATGGGTTATGACTTCAAGAATGGCTTCAATTATGGCAAGGGTAGACGAACTCCTATCCGTACGGTTGTTCGAAAGGAAAATCAGAGATGTACTACAGCATGACGAAAAAGGTCTCGGATATACTTCACCTCCGGTCTTATCTCCAGAAGTCTCCGAATCCGATAGTGAGGAGTGCTCTAACTCTTCTGATTCCAGATCATGGGATTCTGACACCAGCATCGGTCAAGTTCATCGATTGACCGTATCTTCTAACATGGTCTCCGCTGAACTCCCGGAAGGCTATGATGAGGATATCGAAAAAAATTTCGAAACAGATCCTTGGGTTCAACGAATGGATACCCAATGGGAACTCCGATTCAAACAACGGGAACCTCCTACCGAAGATCAATTGGTTCAAATTGATGTAGGAGAAAATGGGTCACCTCGTCCAATAACCTCGTCCAATATTCATCAGCAAGAACCTCCCAGAGGCAGATAGGCAAGAATTAATTCTTCTTATTCGAGAATACATTGATGTCTTTGCTTGTAATTATGAAGACATGCCAGGTTTAGATCCCAAAGTTGCTATTCATAAACTGAATATTTTACCTAATGCAAAGCCAGTCAAACAACAGCAAAGGCGATTCAAGCCAGAAATGATGGACACAATTGATGATGAAGTCAAAAAGCTCATAGCTTGTGGCTTTATTCGAGAAGAACAACATCCTGATTGAGTAGCCAACGTTGTCCCAGTCTTGAAGAAAACTTGCAAAGTTGAGTTTGTATTAACTTTCGGGATCTTAATGAAGCTTGTCCAAAGGATGAATTTCCTCTCCCTATTACAGATGTCATGATCGACAACACTTGCGGGTTCGAAAGGATATCCTTTATGGATGGATTTTCTGGTTACAATCAGATTTGGATGAACCCTGAAGATGAAAAACATACATCTTTCTGCACTCCTCGCAGAGTTTACTGCTACACTGTGATGCCATTTGGTCTCAAGAATGCTGTACAACTTACCAACGAGCTATGAGTACCATCTTTCGAGATCATCTGCGCAAGACTGTCGAATATTATGTCGACGATATTGCTGTCAAGTGTCGTCTAAAGGAGATCACATCCAAGATTTAAGAACTATCTTCAATCTAATGTGCCAACATCAGTTAAAAATAAATCCCACCAAGTCATTCTTGGGTGTCTCTAGTGGTAAATTTTGGCTTCGTCATTACTTCTAAAGGTATACACGTGGATCCTGAGAAGATCAAAGCCATTCAAGAGATGCGTCCTCCACGCAACTTAAAAGAGCTATGAGGATTCCAAGGTCGACTTGCGTACATCAGGAGGTTCATTTCAAATCTGTCTGGACGCTGCAGACCGTTTACTCAATTAATGAAGAAGGATGCATCTTTGTTTGGACCGAAGAATGTCAACAAGCATTTGCTGATATAAAATGGTATCTGATGAACCCACCAGTTTTAGTACCACCAATCTCAGGCATACCATTCTTAATGTATGTCCGTGCTATGGATCATTTATTGGGTGCTTTACTTGCCCAGAAGAACAAAGAAGGCCATGAACAAGCCGTCTACTATCTTAGTCGTACTATGATTGGTGTTGAACACTGTTATAGTTCGGTTGAGAAAGAGTGCCTAGCTCTTATGTTCGCTATTCAAAAGACTCGGCATTATATCATTGGCCAAACATTCACGTCATTTCCAAGTTAATCCTCTTCGAGTACTGATGAAGAAGTCCAGCACTCAATTCTCGGCTGGCTACATGGGCCATTCTGCTAGCTCAATACGACATGGTTTATGTTCCGCAAAAGTCTGTTAAGGGTCAAGCACTGGCTGACTTTTTAGCAGCTCATCCTGTTCCGGAGACATCTAAGCTTTATGACGAAATTCAGATGAAACATTGGAATCAAACATGATCTCGAAAGAATTTCCTACCTGGCGTCTGTTCTTCGACGGAGCATCCCGGATCGACCAAATGGGACCATTATTGCAGGAGTTGGAATTGTACTAGTCTCTCCAGAAGGATTAGCTATCCAAAGAGCTTATTCCTTAGATCAACCATGCTCTAACAATGTGGCTGAATACAATGTCTTGTTTATTGGACTCCAACTAGCTAAACAGTTGGAAGTCGAATATCTTGAAGTCTATGGCGATTCTAAACTGGTTGTCAATCAGGTTAGAGGAACATACGAAGTTCGCCATCAAGATCTAGTGCCCTATCATGAAGCAGCAATTTACATGGCTACATCATTCAAGGCTTTCTTTATTGAATATGTCCGACGAGCTTGCAATACTGCAGATGCTTTAGCTAATCTCGCAGCAGTCTTAGCAATTCCGTCAAAAGACAACAAGTGGTTGTTGTTTCCAACAGAGAGTTGTTCTGCATTGAAAACAATCGCAACATTGAGTTCAGCAATTTTGCCGAAGTAAATGTTATCAATGAAGATTGGAGAGCCCTTTCATCGACTTCGTAGTTCATGACATACTTCCTGAAGATCCTAAGGAGGCTACGAGTATTCGTCGACGATCTCTTCGATTCTACTACAATCAGACTACCAAAACTCTATCGACGGACTGATGACGGCCTACTTTTGCGCTGTCTTGCTGGTGATGAAGCAAAGCAGGTATTGCATGAAGCTCATGATGGTGTCTGCGGAGCACATCAACCCGGCCCTAAGTTACAGGATCATATCCGACGAATGGGTTACTACTGGCCCTCTATGATATCTGATGCCATCAAATATGCAAAGAAATGTCGAGCTTGTCAAATCCATGCAGATTTCATCCATCAACCGTCAGAATTCCTTCATCCGACTGCTGTTTCCTGGCCTTTTGAAGCTTGGGGTATGGATATTATAAGTCCCATTAACCCTCCTTCTTCTAAGGGACATCCGTTTATACTAGCAATAACTGATTATTTCAACAAATGGGCCGAAGCTATACCATTGGCTGAAGTCAAAACCAGCAGCGTCATCAATTTTGTCAAACAACATGTTATTTACAGGTTTAGTATACCTCGACGAATCATTCACGACAATGGACCTCAGTTCATCAGTCAAAAGTTTACCAGGTTCTGTGACGATTATCGGATTGACAATGTCCCTTCTACAACTTACAACCCGGCTGCTAATGGCTTGGCTGAAGCCTTCAACAAGACTATTATCAAAATCTTTAAGAAGTTTGTGTCTACTAACAAACGAAATTGGAGTGAAAAGCTTGGAGAATATCTATGGGCCTACCGTACTACGGTCGCAACCCCACAGGCTGTACACTTTCTCTCTGGTTTACGGTTGTGAAGCAGTTCTACCTCTGGAACTTCAAATTCCTTCCTTGAGAATTGCCATCGCTAATGAACTTACTACGAAGAACAATGATCTTCTTCGACTTCAAGAACTGGAGGCGCTCGACGAGAAGCGGCTATTGGCTCAACAACATATTGAATTATATCAAGCCCGTATCTCGAAGACTTTTAACTGCAAAGTTAAAATCAGAGCCTTTCAGAAAGGAGAACTCGTTCTAACAGTCAGACGTCCTATAACTATGACTCACATGAGCAAAGACAAGTTTGATGTGAAATGGGAAGGGCCTTATATCGTGAGTAAATTCTTCTCAAATGGAGCCTATCAACTCACAGAGCTAGACGGTCGAGTGGCGATGATGCCTATCAATGGCAATTTCTTAAACAGTACTATGTATGAATGTAAAAGGGATTTCTTGTAAATACGACAAAATAGTTCATAAATAAATTTTGATTTTATTTCATCATAAACGATGTTACATGCTATCAAGGACGAGACTCACTATCGTCCTCTTAAAGACAGGACGAGGACCACTGCCGTCCTTTTCAAAAATATAGTCGGCAAAAGAGCGAGGACATCCTTGCTCGATTTCACTAGAAACGCGCAAGTGGCCATCCTCATAGCCTCCTCTTCTTCAGTGTTCCCTGGCTCAACTAGGAAGTCCAAGATATCCTGTGGCGGCTTGGGTGCAGACGAACCTTCGCCCACCTCCGTCTGCTTTGGCTGGGTTGGCTCGGTTAGACGTTCCTCAGCGACTTCTTCGACCTTTGGGATGATATCAGCCTTCTTGGACGCATCTCCAGACGACATTTTGTGTTAAAATTGAAACTGATCATTCCATCTAAATTTTTGTTCTACTTTTAGATAGAGATTCTTGAGACATCGATATGCGAACCGAAGCGACGGATTCTTCACAACATTCATTCCATTCATTGACGGTTCATCCGTTCATTCCATTCATCCAACGGTTCACCCGTTCACCTATTCACGCCATCCAATTGATGGTTCATCCGTTCATCCCGACGATTCACTTCGTTCATACATTCTGACGACTCATCCGTTCATCCATATCAACAACTTGTCACGTATTTATTACCTATGATTAAGTTGTCTACCGAAATAATG
The DNA here is from genome assembly GCA_029216955.1 of Iris pallida. Lineage (NCBI taxonomy): Eukaryota > Viridiplantae > Streptophyta > Magnoliopsida > Asparagales > Iridaceae > Iris > Iris pallida. The sequence goes on from JANAVB010013844.1 coordinate 121,482, forward strand.
ATATTCAAAAAAGAAAATTATATTCTGCCATGTCCACATTACCTCTGAGCAGATATAATGAATATAATTATTTATAAATCAAAAAATATATCATGTCCTGAACCTCTGAATATATTTTCTATCGCTATTATTTTTCCGTAATGGGATATGCAACAAATAATAGAGCCACAAAAATAGTGTCTTTTCGTTGATCAAGATAAAAGACGTTACAAAAAGACATATCACAAAGAAGAAAATACAGAAAGTTTTCTTATTCAGCCGGAGGGGTCATCAGATTAGCTATCTGCTGCTTCAAGGTTTGGAGTCGTTCATCACGAGAATCATCACCCGCCTTCTAGCTTCTGCCATTCCAGATTCAGCGTCAAATGTTGGCAAGGTCACTAGTCGGCGAGCAATTTATCCTGATGAAACTTGACAAACTCATTCTTCTTATGTGTCAGAATGTCCAGTTGCTGAACTATAGCTTGATGTTGTGTGGTCTCTTCTTCAAGATCAAGTTGAACGATTCTCAACTCCTCTTGAAGTCAAGCAAACTCTACCTTCAGATCAGCAACCTTCTTCTCTTTCCCCCCAGCAGTAGATGCTACTATATCCATCTGAGAATCAAACTCTGAAGACTTCATAGCAAAAGTGTCCAAGAAAGTCTTAAAATCAGCTTTCAAGACCTCAGCTTCTCGAGTCATTCTTTCGAACTCGGCATTCACGAGTGGCTCTACCTCCCCTCGGTTAAGATCTTTAAAAATCTTGATTGATTCCTCCAGCTCATCCAGCACATGTTCAAGGTAAGCATCCTGAACTTCATCACCTTGATCTCGGATGCCGCCGATCAGATAAGAAGTTGGACTTCTGACAGTGATGAAACCAACATTTTCTTTCTCCATTACCCTTTCTACTAAAGGTCCCAAGGAACTGAAGAAGAAATTGGTGAAGGAACCAACTACAAATTTATTGGTAGCTACTGCACTAGGTGTAGCAGCTACTCCTACAGAAGCTTCAGCAGCAGATGCTTGTGAAGGCAGAAGTTTGACTTCTTGAACATTGGTCGTAGCCTCTTTTGACAGGGGAATCATAGTTGAGCTAGTTGCCCCTCCCGGATGTTCTTCTGCGAAATCAATAAACATCATCAGTTTGCTGTCACTAAGGGCTATTAAAACAAGATCAAAATGAAGGCAACTTACCAATGCTGGGTTTAGTGACAAGATTGTCATTTAATAAAATAGGCTGGAGCCTCGCGGAAGTAGTTTCAGACATTACTGCCTGACTACTTTCCGCTTCGGAGCCGCCTGATAGATGACGGCGGCCGTTGGCTATCGCTTCTGTCTGCACTATGTCAGTACATACGGAAAGAATCGGAGAAGGTTGAATTTCTGCATGAACGAAAGTTAAAACATCAGTCATCTGATATATGAATGAAGATTATCAAAATCAGTCAATACCTCTTTGATCGGTGACAATAGCTTCCTCCGGTGCTACTTCATTAGCAGCATTCTTCTCCTGAGATGCATGGCTAGCACATCCTCTTTCGGAATTAGATTGTCATTAACATCCTCCGCCGATGTTTCCTCGTCATCTGCCCCCTCCTCTTGTGCTTTCTCATCATCACTTGCATCGACCGGATCTATGTTATGGAAGCGAAATCACATCCATCCAGAGCTCGATTATCAGTCAATCTTCTTCAGCACGACGCGATCTTGGTGTAGCTGGAAGATGAGAAACTTCTATTGCAAGTATGGGAGATGGCAATACTTTGACAGATGATTCCGACTCAATGATTGGGGTCGGAGTTGCAGTCGCTTCTCTTGCTTCTGCAGCCTCATCTTTTGTCTCCGCGGTCTCTTCTCTTGTGTCTTCGACCTTGTCCCTTATCTCTGCACTGGTAGCTCCTTCTTGTGTATCTGTCACCTGCCGAGGCTCAGGAGCAGGTGTAGAAGAAGGCATCATAACCCCGACGGCAGCACTTATCAGGGCAGATGTATGGATAGGTCTTGGAGGAGTGGTCACTTTCTTTCTAAAAGCTATTTTTTCCTGCGTAGAGGTTCTTCAGGACTCTCTACATCTGCAGCGTGTGTTTGTCTTTGGATGGAAGTCGGGGTCGTCGCCTCTTCTCTTTGATCTGACTCAGCCTGTTGTCGAGACTGCGATCGAGTAGTACTCTTTTCGAAGAGTCTATAGCGGTCTTCTTCTTAAAGACGGAGAAGATGGTTCTTCTGCCTTCCTCTTTTCTCCTTGATTGGAGATCTTGCAACTTTCAAAGAAACACAACGGTTCATAGACTTCTTCAGGGAAATTGGCTTCCCTCGAAGCTTCTAGACGCGCATCAGCAGGCTCGTGTTCTTCATCATTTCCAGGAGGCAAAAAAATAGGTGCTCCTTTCCTAAAGCGTGTCACCGTCGCAAAGCTGTCTGTCAAATTGAAATTCTCAGCAAAAGTATTTGTTGACGTATAAAAGATTGAATAAGTGTGCAGCATGCGCGGGCCACGGTCGTTCCTTGTAGGCATCGAGAACGTTGTCTTTGTGTCACGGGCGTTGTAATAGGCCCAAGCCCAGGCTCCATCAATCAAATAACCTTTTCCCTGTAAGCATGTTATGGCATTGTCTACATGGAATTGGTCATAGCCGAATTGACATGCAAAACGGCTTGGAAGATAAGGTTCAAGATAACATTCATCTTCGAACTGGTATACTAGATGTGATGGCCGAATCGTCCTCAGCTAGTCGAAGGTTGTACGACCCAAAGGTGGCACTCTCACCGAATCAATGAGGTTTGTCGGTACATATTCGTAACCGGCTGGAGGTGGAACACAGTAGAAGTTCCATCCTTTGCCCAGATTCAGACTCGCCGGTAGTCTTTCAAAGTGGTATAGATCAACCTGCATCTGGAGTATCTTCTTAAGAAACTGCCGCTCACTGCCCCCATAGCAGGGTTCATTAGAGAAGGATGGTGTAGAAGCAGTCATCCAAACAAATATGTATATGGCAGTTCCAGCCGAGGGAAATGTCCCTTTTCGCCTATTCCTCGAATCATTGAATCGACGAAGAGACGAAGGCCGGCGTTCATCCTACATGTCATGGCTGATAACAAATCCATCCGGTAGCCGAAGACTAGATGCACGGCAGCAAACAAAACATCGCGATGAAAGCAGTCAACTGCACTGGCCCCAGTAACAACATATCGTCGAAGCTAGTAAGTAAGAAAACCTGCCAGTTGGGCTTCTTTTGACATGGGCCTGTAACCCATCCTCATAAAGCTCTCGACGATGTCTCCTTTCTTGAAAGGATGATACTGAAGATCATCGTCGATCTTGATGTCCATCTCATTGTGCGTCTCCATCAACTCTATTACCTCGCTATTGCTAAGCGGTTTGAAGAAGTTGGGATTGCAGTTCTCATGTTCTTTTGTCTTCTTCTCAATAATATGGTTAAGGAAAAGATACGGCAACCACTTGGTCGAATAGCAAGTGCCGGCCGTGCCACTCTTGTAGTATAGAGAACAAATCTTGTAATAGCATAGTAGCTCTTCAAAAACATCTACCATGCTGGTATTTTCCCTACGTAGCTTGTCCAACTCATCATTTGTCAGGACAAACTCTTCATAGGGGATATCTCCCATCGGCAGATTAGAGATTTCTTTTATCTCATACAAGGCAAATCCAATTTCCCCGTGCGGTGTCAGGAAGGTCCCAGTCCTGTAATTATATCTCTTCGCCAACGCAAGGAATAAATGTGGATTAGGGGGGAAGCCATAGACAGTAGCATACACTGCCTGATACAGATCAATTTCTTTGAGCTGATATTCAAATTGGACCAATATCCAATTGGCCACACAGATCCACCTTTTATTGTCCGGGTTCACAAGACCTGTCAACCGTAGATCTTGGTCCAGATATCTCCCTTCCACCTTTAAACTCATTTGCGAATATAGGGGTCCTTGCTGGCAGTAGCAGAGAAGAATTCTCCGGCGGGATGCAACCGGGTTTTAGTCCTCTGAGTAGGGAGCTATGTCGCTCAAAAGAACTGTAGAATACATCTTTATGGTCTGGCCCTTTCTTAACACAGATGTTACCCACACGGGCCTGTTGCAGCAGAGTTATGTCCTATTCCATCCTTCGGGGATTGCTCGCAAAAGCATATCTGGACAGAGGAAGACATCTGGAGATCTCTGTCAGATATATCATTTTTGCGCCCCTTCGGAAGATTCTCTGTTCCATACGAGGCCTCGGCTGTGAATTCTTGTCAAAAGTCTCACCAAACAAAAATAGAGGTTTCTTGTGAGTGACAGTATCAGCAGTCTGAAGAGGTTGCCCGTTCATCAGACACAATAAGGTATCATTATCTTGCGCAGTCAGGACAGCCTGCCGAGATGACGGTAAAGCATATTGAGGAAAAGAGACATGTGAGAGACCTTCTTTGAATTCTGATTCAGACAGAGATCCTGCAAGAACCTCGTAGTTGGGATCTTCTCTGAGGTTAACTGCATCGAAGAAGAGACAAAAATAGTACGTGCAAAAGAAATTAAAAAATTCTTCAGTTCATCAAATTGCGCTGTGTGAAATAATCTATCCGATTGCGCTAGCACAACCTACGTGCGCAAGACATCAGATTGCGCCAGCACAACCTACTTGCTCAAGACATCAGATTGCGCTAGCACAGCCGACTTGTGCAAAACATCAGTTTGCGTACCGATGTGCAAATCGACGGATTGTGCTGAACACTCTGTCAGCGCTCTCCAACCGATTGCACAAAGATACATTTTTATAAAAATGAAAACTGTTGTACATGCAGCCGAAACCCTAAACAGGGTGGCACAAGTGGTTGAGAATACCATCAATCTCTAAAAAGAGAGAGGTATGAAGGTTCAAAAACATTAAAACCTAAAAAGGGGTTTCGATCATGGTTGATCATTCACCTTGAAGAGCTGGGTGGCCCATCTCGTGACGAGATACTCGTAGTGCAACACGAGTCGAAGGTTCGGCAGGAGCCTTTCCTTTTTCAGTGGCCGATCGCTTGGACGCCATTGGTGTCGATGACGAGAGGAGGAAGAAGTCGAAGTAGGAGAGGATTTTTTGCTCTTGAGGATTCGAAAGCAAGTAAAGAATAAAAGAATGGAAGATGAAACTATTTATAGTTTCTCACAGAAACGTAACAGTCACCTTTGATTGCGTCGAGAAAGTCGGAGCTAATTCCTCCAAACATGCAGCCAAAGCGCAACTTGATTTCAAATTTGAAATTCAAAGTATTTCGAAACTTTGAATATTTTCAAATTTTGAAAACTTTGAAGGGGGTCTTGTAAGTCCTAAAAATCAAGTTGCATCCATCAAATAAAGCACAGAAGTCCAAATTGCGCAACCATCAATAAACTGTGAACAGCGCTATAAATCAACCTCGCTAGGATGAACTGCGCCAATACCCGAGCGCACTAAGTTGACATTGCAACGTCATCATTACCTGACAAGAAGATCAAATCTTCTGACAGCCTGACAGCCCGAAAAGCGAGGAGTCTGTTCGTTTTTCGTGCAGCACGGCGCTCGAGAACAGCTGTACAGTCCAACACAGTTTGCCAGTCCAACCTGAGCACAGTATGCCAGTCCAACCTCAGCACAGTTTGACCAAGTTCAAATCCTAGCGCTATCCATTGACTATAAGGGAGCGCAGTCTGAAGCTAGCGCTATTCAAGTGGCACGATCCATCAAACTTGTTGAAGAAAACTGACATTTATTACGTGGCATACATGCCATCAATTGCTCACTACGTGGCAACCGACTGTACACGACCAAGCACATTTTAATCAAACAATACCACGCGTCTAAATACAGTTAGCCCACGACCGAGCAACTGCCTAAAAGCCAGCACAGTTTGCAGTCTGCGCAGTCTGTCTCCGGCGCAGTTCATTGTGCGTAATCCAGAATAACTACAAAATAGTTATTTCTAGAACTCTATAAATAGGGTTTCAAGTTCATCATTAAGGAAGATAGTTATTCAAGATCATCAGGATCAGGAGTTCTTGTCCAAGTGCTGCTGCATTCTTCAGAGGCTATCGTCTTCAAAGTTCACATAGTCCAAGGGATAAAGCGACCGTCTTCAGATCGGATTCTACAGTTGTACTTTCCCAGAATTCATTGTACTCTTGTACTATTCTTTAAAGTTTGTGAAATAAAAGACTTTTATTTTTGCAAACAATAATCAGCAGTAAGTGCGTCATTTCTAATTAATGCTTGCTGAAGACTCTTCTTCTCTTTGAGTAGATCTTCCTCTAATTGGGTAACGGTCTTATATTTCTCTTCGGATAGTCTTGTTGTCTCGTGTAGTAATAACTTAAAGAAGAAAGCTCACCTACCTCAAAAATTATCATTACTTCTAACCTCAGCTACTAGGTCGGTAAGTGTTCCTATTTCACCTTTGTACTCTTTGAGTACCTTCTTAGAGTTTTGGTATTTCCTACGCAGTTTTTTGTAATCATCTAAGTGGTCACAAAAGGCTTCACCTAATTGCTCAAAAGTAAAATCATCATATGTATCAAACATGGGATTAATATTTACCTAATCGAATGCCATTAAGCATACATTTGCAGCATCATCTGACTGTTCATCTTCTGAGTCGCTGGCTTCACTTTCATGCCATATGCTCGTATTGGCGTACCTTCTGGATGTTGTTTTCTTCAGGTAACCTTTGTCATACTTGTTGCTTTTCTAGGTTGATGATGATGTTGTTGGACAGTCCTTCTTCATATATCCTTTCTTCTTGCAACCATAGTAGATAAAATCTTTGTTGTTGTTGTTGTGTTGTGTTGTTGTTGTTGTGTTCCTTTGTTTTCTATTGAATCTCATGAACTTTTTGAACTTTCTTACTAGGAGTGCTTGATCTTCGGAGTCAGAATCACTGTCGTCGAAATTATCTGCGACAATTATTCTGTGTTGAGCTTTGAAAGCGATCGGCTTCTCCTTCGGTGCAACATGATCAAAGTCGTAAAGTTCCAGTTCGTGAGTGAGTAGCTTACCAATGAGTGTTTCAAGAAACATAGTTGTGAGGTCGTTCCCTTCAATGATTGTCGTAGCCTTCGGAATCGAGTTCTTCGTGAGAGCTCGTAGAAGTTTGTGAATATTCTCATGGTTATTGTATTCCTTGCCTAATGAAGAAGAGGATTTACAATAGCCAAAAATTTTGTAAACATCTGAGTGACGGATTCGTTTGGCTTCATCTTGAATGTCTCTACTCCTGAGTAAGTCTGCTAATTTTTGACTCCTTGACTTGCATC